>PVIH01017483.1:0-41677 GCA_004025045.1 Sigmodon hispidus
TATACAGGGATGGGAAAAAAAATTTCAGAGGGAAAGCTGAACACATAGTAAATTTATGTGTAGCAATCTTATTTGCATTACCACCCTTGATATGCCATGCTTATGATTCTTATCCTGTTCATAGTTATTGTTAACTTTTCCTCATTTTAAATTCATGTTACTTTTTTTTGTTAAATATAAAATAAAGAAGGAAAAAAAAGATTTATCATTGGATAGAAAATACAATGTTCAGCTGTGATAAAATGTGGTATAATTAAAATAAATTTGTAAATGAGAAAATAAAAAAAAAAAAAGAAGTGGGTGGAGAATCAGAGGACAGACAGGTAGAAGGAGGCTGGAGTTAGCTAGTCTCCATCCGACCCCCAAAGAAGAAGAAACATGTAACGAATCCAGGTGAGCCTCGGGCTGGGCCACATGGCAGATAGATTAAAAGAAATGGGTTGAATTAATATGGAAGAGTTAGCTAGTAATGTGCTTGAGACATAGGTCAAACAGTATGAAGTTAATATAAGTGTCTGATTCATTTCTTTGGGAGACAAAGCCGCCACGGGCCAGGTCCGAACCTCCGGCCCAAATGGGTGGGAAACTTTCTACAACAGTGTATACTCACCTGTGAGCTACATCTGGAAGTCCGATGTTCATATGCTGATATCTTTCTCAACTGTCTCTGTACTATAAATTTTGTGACAGTATTTCTCAATGAACTTGGAGCTCACCAATTTGACTAGTCTGACTGGCCACTGACTGCCATCCCCACATACAGTGCTGGGATTGCAGGGGTGTGTAGCCATGCTTGACTTTTTATATGGATGCTGGGTATCCAAACTCAATTCCTCCTGCCTGTATAGCAAGCGTTTTACTCAATAAGCCATCTCCCCAGCCCCTCCAAAAAACTTTTTGAAGGAAAAAGAGAGAAAATTAAAATTAAAAATGAAAACTGTGATTTAAGTTCATGACTTCAAATGTCATAATTTCACATCAAGGAGAAAGACAGGGGTGAGCTTGGTGGTGCACACCTTGCAATCCCAGCAATCATTGTGAAGGCATGGGCAGACAAATCTCTATACCTTCCAGGCCAGTCTGGTATTCATAGCATTTTCTAGGCCAGCTCGGACTGCAGAATAAGACTGTGTCTCAAACAAGGCAGGAAATAAACAAGGAGGATGATGACTTCAGAACTTTAGCAAGTTGGAAGTGCCAGGGATACGTAGAGGGCTTTCCAATTGCAAGTTTGTCTAGGGCTGGAACAACATGTGAAGAACTCCTGCTTTTTTATGTCCCTAAAATGTATTGTAATCTTCAGTTAAAATTTTAGTTAGATATGCATACCAGCTACACATCTATTCTACACTAGGCTGATATTAAGTATAAGATAAAATAAAAGGTAGATATCTGTTTTCAAGATTCAGAAAGCTGTTTACCAGCATTATTCATAATAGTAAGTTCCTGGAAACAACCTAGATGCCCCTCAACTGAAGAATGGATTAACAAACTGTGGTACATCTATACAATGGAGTACTACTCAGCAGTAAGAAAAAATGATATCCTAAAATTTGCAGGCAAATGGATGGATTTGGAGAATATCCTCCTGAGCAAAGTATCACAAACCCAGAAAGATAAGCAGGGGATGTACCCACTCATTAGTGGACTTTAAATAAAAAGCAAAGTAGGCCCAAGCTGCAAACGACAACCACTGAACAGCTTGGGATCTGAAACACCTTGGACTGGCACCTTGGAGCCCATTTCCTCCAGATGAACACCTGACCCAGTCTTGATGTTGGAGTGAGGAAAGCAGATCTGCATGGAGTGGATGCTGAACTAAGCGACCTTGGGACCTTGAAACCTCTTGCCCTTGCTAGAGAGGAGATAAAGTGATGGGGAGAAGAGAGAGTGACTGGGAGGGGCAGGAGGAGGAAGGGAGTTTGAACAAGGATACATGGATTAAAAAATATGACTTTATTCATAATAAAAAACGAAAAAAGAAATGGTTTTTCATTTCTACTATCTATGTGAAGCTGAAGGTGATTATTTTCCTTAATGTTTGTTATAATTTTGTAGGTATGCTTTGTGTATGTAAGTACATGTGAGTGTTTTTGTATATGATGTGTGTGTGTGTGTGTGTGTGTGTGTGTGTGTGTGTGTGTGTGTGTTAGGGTGAAAGTGAGTAGAGGTTGGAATATAGCTTTGTGGAGATAGTTTTCTCCTTCAACCTTTATGTGGGTTCTGGGGATCAAACTTAGATCCTATGAGGCATACAGTCATTTTACCCACTAAACCATGTCTCTGGCCCTACTGATGGTGAGTCTTATAATTTAAGTCATCTCAAACAAACTTCTCTAGCACAGTCCAGATTTATGCTAAAGAAGGTAACCAACAAGTTTTGCATAATACTTGGATGCTTTGGGATGCTAGGAAGAAAAAAAGAACTCCATATTCAAATCCAACACTATCAAGGAAACTCAGGGGAAAGATGCTGATATTTAAAGAATCTTTTATGGCAATAAGCATTGTCTTCCTTAGGGTTTCTATTGCTGTGAAGTGACAGCAGGACCATGGCAAATCTTATAAGTGAAAACATTGAATTGAAGTGACTTGTTTATAGTTCAGAGGTTTCATTCATTATTGTTAGTTGGGAAGCATGCAGGCAGACTTTGTAGGTCTTCCATATTGACCCAAAGGCAACAGGAAGTGGTCCATCTCACTGGGCATGGCTTGGACAAATGTCGAACCTCCAAGCCCACCTCCATAGTGACATACTTCAATAAGACTACACCTACTCCATCCAACAAAGCCATACCTCCTAATAATATCACTTCCTTTGGGGGTCATTTTCTTTCAAACCACCACACACATGATTTTTCGGATTGAAAATCTGGGAAAGGAACATGCCGTAGAGGAGCACTGTGTGTTATGGAATAGCTACTGAATAGATAATTGTTGAATAAATTCATTAGTTGAATTATTGGTTTCAATTCAAACCTATATCCAGTAAGATTGATAAGATGTTCTAGTTAATATCCCATTGAGAGAATCCAGTAGTAAGAACTTTACATCTTTGAGATATGTCTTGGGTAATGATAAAGATAAGAAATCTAACAAAAAATGGCTCATGAAGTAATATAAAAATTTTTATCTTCATAGTTTAAAATGAGAACATAATTCTCTAAGATGAAACTGGAAAAAAAATAATAGTCAAGTCTAGGATATATCAATTGACTACAGATTTTCCTGAGGAGCCTTTAGCTGCAGGGTTCTGTAAGTTTATGTAAATATTCATAAAGAAATTACATTTTATTTTAAATCCTTACCTAGACACATTGTTGTCTGGAGGTAATAGCACTGCAAGATCAATGTAGATAGATGCCAGGACTGTGTACGACCTCAGGAATCCTCCAGGAATTGTCTCTCATGGAGGAGATGGCAATACAGAATGTAAAATTGCTGGGAGGCTTACAGAAGATTGAAAGGCTTCTGCTTCTTACAGCAAAGAGGCATTTGGAGAAGAGAAGGTAACAGGTAAATAGAATCTATTCCCTGATGAGAGAAGTGTTCAGATTTAGAGGTCTCTCTGTTTGCTGTTGAGTTTTTTTATGTTTGTATTAGAGTATGGATATGTGTATGAATAAATTTGTATGTGCATTTAAATAAGTGCATTTGTTTGCATGTGAGTCTTTGTAAGTGATAGACAGGCTACAGTGGCTTCCTGACATCCTGGCCTTTGGTTGCTAATTTCAGTATATGCAATATAATAAGCAGAAAGATGAGGAAGAAACAACAAGAGAGACTGTTTTGGGCTTTCAGCTGTGCACTGCTGTTCTTCCTGTTTTTTAATGGCATTAAAACATTCATTCCCCAGATCTCCTTCTTAAGGAAATTAAGGTGTAGATTCAGCCTCATCATACAAGTTTGTTTTAATTACTTCCATAAAATTCAAGTTTCTGTTTTGTTCTTATTAGAAAAAAATCATACAGTATGTTCATTCTGATTACAATTTTCTCCTCTTGAAACTTTTCCTAGATTCTCTCTTAACTCCCTATCCACTTAACTCTATACCCCTTCTCTATTTCTTTAAAAAACAAATAGGCAAACAAAAAACTAGGTAGCTAACAAACCAACCAATCAACCAAAATCTCCATAAGAAACAAAACCCACAAACTCCACAAAATTAGAAACTATAATATATAAGCAAAAGACCGATAAGACAAAAATGCTGAAATACTTGAGAAAAAATGTCTATGAAAATACCATTGAGTTTATTTTGTGTTGGTCATCTACTAATGGTCATGGATCCTACTGTGAGATTCCACTGGAGAAAACACTTGTTGTAAGCATGTCTCAGTTGCAGCTGTCTTCTTGGTTAGGGTTGGAAGCTGTGTTGACTTCCCCTTTTCAGTTCTGTAACCCTATCTAGCTTGAATCTGTGAAGGCTCTGAACATGCTTCCACAGGCTCTTTGAGTTATGTATACTGGCTCCACTGTGTCTAGAATATGCTGTTTAGAGCCATCCATCCTATCTAGGTCTTAGAATCTATCCATTTTCTCTTCCATATAGTTTTCTGAGCCTTGAGAGGAGGGGCTTGATGAAGAAATCCCACTTAGGAACAAGTATTCTAGAATTTATCATTCTTTTCATGTTATCCTGTTGTAGGTCTCTGTATTGGTTCCCATCTGTTTCAAGAGGCAGCATCTCTGATGATGACTGAGTAAATCACTAAGCAGAATGTCACTAGGATTCATTTTCTTGCTATGTTTCTTTAGCAAAATTGTAGTATTTGGTTTTATTCTAGGGCCATGACCAACCAGCCTAAAGTAAAGTGTCAGGCATGGGCTTCATTTCTTGGAAATAGCCTTAAATCCAATCAAACAGTAATTGGTTACTCCCACATTGCTTGTGCCACTATTTCAGCAGTATATCTTGCAGGCAGGTCACCATTGCAGTTTGTAGCTGGGTTGATGGTTACTTTTCTCTCTTGGTAGTGTGCAGAGTACTTTCCAGTATCGTGAACATTAGTTCATCAGTAGGAATGAAGACCATAGTTAGGCCACAGATCAAATTGTCTGTATTTAAGAGATATATAAGTGTTGTCATCAGCAATAGGACGTTATAAACCATCACTTTGAGGAGAGAAACCAATAGCCAATGCTTGTTTCAATGCATTGGAGGGTATTTCCCAGTTTTTTCTATCAAGTTCAGTGTGGCTGAGTTTATGTTGAGGTCTTTGATCCACTTGGATTTGAGTTTTGTGCAGGGTGATAGGTTTGCATCTATTTGTATTTTTCTACACTCTATCATCCAGTTATGCCATCACCATTTGTTGAAGATGCTATCTTTTGTCCATTTAATATTTTCTGCCTCGTTGTCAAAGATCAGGTGTTCATAGGTATATGTGTTAATGTGAGTCTTGAAATCAGCTAATCAACTCAAGACACAGAATAACACCAAACCAGTGCTTTTAATAATGAATTTTTATCTTATCTCACTTTCTACAGCTTCATTAATCTTTAACTCTCCCAAACAAGTAGCATAAGCTCTGTTTGACTTGAAACTCAGGATATTTTTAATTTCCTTTGTTAATGTTGCTCGAATACAAAGCAGAAGTATTAATAATATTGAAAATGAGATTAGGACCATGAGATTAGAGCCCATTTCAACTATGGTGTTAAATTTCTGATCATCCTTAGTTATTGGCTAAACTGTAATGTTAAAAACTGCTGTTAGCCAGTTGTAGAGGTCTATATAACAATTCTACCACTTGGGAGAAGGAAGCAGGAAGATCATGAATTTCAGGCCAGCTTGGTCTACATAAGGAGGTCAAGCTTATTTTAGGCTATGTAGAAAGCTCTTGCCTAAAAAAATTCAACCAAATCCCACATGAAACTGATGCTAAATTTTGTGTAGGATAATATTTTTTTTATGAATGATGAAAATATGTATCAAGAGCTCAATGAAATTTTCTGGCATATTTACCAATAATGGCTTTATATTTGCCTGAGAAATCATCAGAACTACTAAATCATTTATAGAATTGTACTTTTCTGATAGAATGAAGTTACCGAGAAATTTATTTATAAGTTTGTAGTATTATAAATATATACATTTTAAGTTATAGAACTGAGCAATATGTAATTGTTCAGAATCTGTAGGCTAACAAGTTATTGTGTGTTTCTTGACTTATCAATCTAACAAAATATTAACATGATGGACTATTTTTTTTTTCAAAAACAAGTTATGGAAAATAACCCCTTTTGTCACCTGATAATGTGTCACTTAACTTGATAGAACTGCCTACAGTTATGTCATATTCTTCTCCCTTTTCATTTCCACTCTTGCTTTCTGGTTACCCATTCTAGCAATACAAGACCAAGTCAAGCTACAAGGCTTTTGCAGCAATCCCTACAAACACATTGCTCTTGGAACAGAAGGTCAGTGTTGGCTTTTAATCATAGTAATTCTTATGTTTCTAGTATCAGTTTTGTTATGTGTATAAAATTTCTAATAGGAAAAATGTACGTTTTTCTGGATTTAATTTTATTTTTTACTAAAATCAAAGCTGCTTCTAGTGTAGGATACTGTGATGAAAGCATTTTGGTTAGTATAATGGCTGACATCCTTTTCATCATTAAGGTTTAAGGATGATCTCAGAGATGTCTTGTACACTGTCAAGAAGACTTGGAGGTTTGATTTAGACTTCACTAGATCCTCCTTCTTTGGAAGTTTAAAATCTGTTGGTCTGCCTTTCTTCCTCTGTTTGGATAGATAAAAATCAAGGTGAAATGAGATTATGTGTACAAGTGGCTACCTTAGTCATCAGCTGGTCAAGATTTGATTACGATCAGCCTCCATAATCCTGCTATATGCATGCCAGATATAATACTGAGTGTCTGCTGTAGCAATGCAGACTACCACCAACTAAAACTCTTCATTCATTCTTATCAACCACTGATCTTACTGGACTGGAATTCACTCATAATGACTGAAAAAAATAGCTTTCAGATGGATATAGGTAATTTTGCTTTACTTTTAAACATCATAAATTATAAAATTGATAGGATGACATATATTTTAATAAGTTAATCACATAAGTGCAAGTGAAATCACATGAAGAAATTACATCATAATCAAAGTGAAATTATTTACCCAGTGTGAGAAATTATAGATGTCATATATTATTTTATAATAATTTATTTAGGATATTTAGTAGTTACTGAATTAAGATTATTTTTTAATATGATATATTTTAATGATAGTGTTTCAAATACTATTGCTATTATTTGTCAGATGTTAGTTAGTTGTTTGTCAGCCAGGTGGTATTTTGATATGCATATTTATAAATCTGCATTCTTATTCTCTTAGTATGATTCAAAAAATGAAGCCTTTGTATCATGTCTAAAAAGTAGAAATTGTATGGGAAATGTTTAGCAGAATAAGGCCAACTTTTAGTGGGTAACATTTCTTATAGATTGTGTCTCTGTTAATAACTCCAAACCATCCACATGTGGTCTAAATCTGTGTTCTGCTGTAAAAATACATTGATCTGCATGGTTATCTGCTGGAGAAACATCTCAGAGTTGGTCTAGCTCCTTTCCAGACTTTCTACCTTTTATAGTTTAACAAAAGTTTAAACATTGGAAATGAATGGTAAGCAACTCTACTTTTTCTCACTGTTTAGGGCCATTATGAAGAGTCATGGGGGCAGTATTTAGGGATACAAAGACCCTCTGTCAGTTTCAGGTGGCTATCTCTGAAATCTGATCACAAGCATCTGCCTCCAGAGATCTGGGAGATGCTTTCCCTGGCAGTGAGGCAAAGAGGAAATGCACCATGCTGTCTCCTCTCTCTGAGACATACTTCCCTGGAGAGTATAGTAGCTGTATGCTACTATGCTAACTTTCTATGTAGAAAACTGTTAGCTAATACTTCCTAGAACTCTGTGAGATAAATTTCTAGCTTTCTTTTTTACTAATAAACTATTTTGTAGAGGTTATAATCTGTTGGAAAGTTTAGCTTTCAGTTTTATTACAAGCCTATTTCACAAAGATGTGTGTGAATATTGATGCATATTCAATCTATGCAGTTCATATGAACCAGATCTTGTGTTTTTTTAAATTTATTTCTATTTTTATACATTTATTTATTTATTTTTAGGGGGCACTGACTTTATTGGTTAATCAATAAACAGTGAAGAAAAACGATGTTAGCTATCACACCCAGGACATCATTCACAGACTCAAAAACTAGCCTTCGAAACAGTGTTTTTTATTTAAAATATAAAATTATATAAGAAATCTATCTTGGTACAATAGGATGTAAATGTTATGATACATGATTTAAAATAATATTTGTCTAAAGAGGAGTAGATTACTGCATAAATAATAATGTACTTATTTCACCAAAGTAAATTGTTCAAGAACATAGATATTTGGACTACTTAAAAGCCACTAATTAAATGAGAATGATTTTTCATTTTTCAGATTATTCATAATTCTACACTGAAAAAAATGATACCAGTGACCTCTAGGATTCATTTATACAGTACCAGCAATCTTCCTCTGTGTTGTCAACAGGGTGTCCCACAAACAACAAAATATCCAGAGACACACTCTTTATAGTGTTCCCCGCTCCTGATCTTCATCTGCAAGGGATTTGGTAGCTCTGAGATAACTAGAACCTTGACTTTTTATCAAGTTTAGCTTCTTCTGATTCTTTTAGCAATATTGTCCCTTTTAAAGATGGAGCCAATCAAGTCATATAGAAGCAATGACCACTTCATTGACCACAGCACAACTCATCATGAAATAAGGGATTTGCTTCTGAATTGTGTGAGAAAATCAAGAACATAACATTTAGAAACTCATTTATTTTAGAAAGAATCGGTAATTTGGAATTGTAAAAATTGTGTCTGTGTTCTTTTTTTATGTTTGTTCAAGCACCACTCATGTGTCTAATACCAAAAGAAGGCATGAGATCCACAGGAACTGGAGTTACAGAGATGCTTGTGAGCCACTGGGTTTAGGGAATCATATTCCCTAATTCTATCAAAGAGCAACCAATGCTCTTAACCAGGGAGCCATCTCTCTAGTTCCTAGAATATTTTTAATATAATATTTTATTAATTCTTTTAAAATTCCCTGCAATGTATTTTGACCATATTCACATCTTTACCTCCTTCTAGATTCACCTCCCAGCTCCTTTTAAAAAATAACCCACTGAATTTTGTTGTTCATATATTTATGGGTATGGTACCATTCAATAAAACATGGCTGACTTACCTGAGGCCTAATTCTTAAAGAAAACTAAACCTCCCTCCCAAAGAAGCCATCACTGTCAACCATTGTCAAGTAGGGGTAAAGTTCATCAGTGGCTTCCCCCACTCTGTGCTAGAACATTGACTGCCTGGAGCATGTGCAGGTCTTGTACATGAAATCATAGAGGCTGTGAATTCCCACGTGGAACAGTTCTGTCATGTCCAGACATGACATAGTTTTCTATGCTCCTTCTTGCAATATTTCCACTTCTTCCTCTGCAATGATCCATGATCCTCAAAGAGAGGCTGAGATTATAATTGTTCTAATTGGCTAAGCACTCCATAGACATTTATTTTCTTTGACCAGCTTCAAGTTTTTGTGTAAAATTCTGTTCACTGCCCAACAAAAGTTTTATTATGAGGTCTGTGAGTGGCGCTAATCTGTGGCTACAGAAATACATATGTAGAGGACAGTTGGACACTATGCCTATCTAGCAGAATAATAGTAGTACATTAACCCACAGGCAGGGCCATGATCTCCCAAGCCATGAATTCTTGACTAAATTTATAGCACCATGCCTCTGTTTCCTCCCGTGGAGTAGACCTTAAATCTAAACAGAAAGTCATTGGCTACCCCATAAAAGTCATGTCATGATCACTCCCTTGGAAATATCCTGCCATACAAGTAGTTATTATAGCTCACAGAGTTCATAGCTGGGTACAACTGTTGATCTGCCTCTCTAGCAGCCTGCATAGCACTGTCTAGTATTCTAAAAGCTATCTAGCAGGTAGGAAACTTTCCTTTTAGTATCAACTTGAATTTTATAACCTGTGACCAAAGTGGATAGTATCTTCAGCAATAGGACCTTACCTTCAAGTTCTGGAAGGTGTCTATGAGCAATTAAAACAGACTGTATTATTTTGGTGGTCTCTGGCACTCCTGTGACTAACAACTCAAGGAAAGGAATCTTACACTTGGCACCTTTTTATTTGGCAACCTATAATTTCTAGAATAAAAATTATTCTCTGTACAGGATAATTGCACTTAAAGTATTTTCATATATATATAAATAATATACATATATTTATATATACAAATATTTATATATATAGAAGTATGTATATGCACATTATGTATATGTGTACACACACATATATATGTATGAAACTTACATAATGGAATATTTTTAATCATGGAAGTTTTTCTCAATTTCTTTTCTGTCACATGGCACACAACTGGAAGGCTGATCTAGGAGAACCATTAAAATACTTGTTTGAGATTTATGCTGTGGGTTGCCTTGACAATCAAATTCACATATATAACTCAAGTCTTACATGCTCCAGCAGTTAATCCTCTCTCAAGATAATTATGTGCACAATAGAATTTTATGCCTAGCATATTGTATAATTAGCAAATAGAATTATTTTTGCAAAATAAAGTTATTTTTAAAACAAGATTTTCAGAAAATTAGAACTCAGACATCTTTTGTAATGAGATGTTAAGCTATAAGTAATTATGGGATTAGTTTCAGCTCTATTACCTCTGGATAAAACCTAATTTATTTTTAATTTTTTAAAGGACACATTTTGTTGGCAGGCAAAATAAATTTCTTAACTTGTCTGCATCAATACTTAAATTTATACTTTATTCCATTTCTAGTATTTGTCCCTGTAAGAAGTTATGAAAAAGGAATTTTAGCTCATTTTTTTCAAGGTTTAATGGGAAGAGATAAACGTGAACATATTATTTTAATGAGGTACACCAGCATCTTTAGTTAAGCACCTGTCAATAATCCTTTTCTTCCAGACAGACATGAGCATGAGATACTAAGGTATATATCACCCTTTATAGACTTGGCTAAGAATGAAGTGTCTAGACAATTTACGTTATTGTAGACATTAAATTTAGTCACAATGTGTGCTGTTATCTATTTCAGAAAGTATTTGAGACATATCCAGTCATTTTATCACTCAAGTCTGACAGCAATAAGAACAACTTTAATTGAAAAATTGTTGCAACATACTAATATTATAAATTAATAAATCATTAATTTTTATGATTTATTAATTGCTTCAAGGGAGTAAAAAAGGAAGATATCTCTATAAATGTAATATCTCATATGAAGTAAATTTATATACAGTTCTTTGTGTTATAGAAAAATAATATTTTCTATGGAAAGATACTTTTTTTCCTTGTAGGAAACTCATATTGTCTATCTCTGATTTTATAAGCATACATAAGGATAACATCTCTATCTAGTGTTAGATAGAATTTTCCCAATAAGTGCCATTATTACCTTCCATTTAAAAGATACATTTAATTTATGAAAAATTTTGTCTTTGCCAGATTCTAGAGCAGTTCAATTTTATATGAATGAAGCAAAAGTATATAAATAGTTGTTCAAATGTAAAATTAAAATATTTTACCATAGCAGAAAGGTACAAGATATCTATTCTGATGACCACAACAAAAACATGGTATAAAAATAGAAAGGCAGAGATTTACTTTATCCCATTGCCAAATCAGCTGACCTTACCTGTTTAGCATATTTTAAAGTATAGGTTGTTAACTGGAACCTGATTAAATATAATGTTTTAGTGAATGTTAATAAGGGTTCTGTGGTTCAAAAAGCAATCTAGTTGTTAATATAGGACATGACCTATACTACAGAGACATCATTTGATTTCCTGTTTTACTTTTTTTTTTTTTTTTTGTTTTTAAGTCAATAAGGAGGTATTCAGCATTCCAATTTTGGCTAACTGGTTACACACAAGTGGTTGTCAGCAAGCCACTCATTTCCTTTACAGATCTAGTGAATCCAACTTATTATTTGTTGGTTTCATTCTCTAAAAAATTATAATTACGTTATGTCTCCCCTTTTCTTTTCTCCCTCTAGTCTCCCCTACGTGCTCCCCTTTATCATCCAAAGTCATGGTCTCTCTCTAAAATATTGTTATTACACACACACACACACACACACACACCCTGCTTAGTTGATACAATATTACTTTAAAAAATAAGTTTACTTATTTATTAAGTACACAGCTTTCTACCTGCATTGACTGCAGGCCAGAAGAGGGTGCCAGATCTTATTACAAATGGTGGTGAGCCACCATGTGGTTGCTGGGAATTGAACTTAGGACCTCTGGAAGCACAGTCAGTGCTCTTAACCTCTGAGCCATCTCTCCAGCCCTATAATATTACTTTTATGTATATGTTTTTAGGACTTACCATTTTGGATTGCCTGTAATTCTTTGTCTAAGGTTGAGGCCTCAGGATCTTTCCTTCTTCCATGTTTGCATGCCTATTGGTATCACCTTTTTTCAGATCTTGTTTAAGCTGCCATGTTGGTGAAATGTCACAGGTTCTCTAACATTTGTAGAAAAGACAATCTCACAGAAAACTCTGGCTCTTAAGATCCTTCTGTCCCTCTCTTCTGCAAAGATTCCCGAGCCTTAGGTGTACAGGAGTTTTGCTGCATATTTGTCAGCTGGGACTAGTTTCCACAGCTCTGTGTTTGATTAGTTGTGGTTTTCTGTAATGCTATGTTTGTTGCAAAGGGAATTGTTCTTGATATGGGGCAAGAACTACATTTATCTGTGAGCATAGGGTAAATATTTAGAACGTATGCTGGTCTAATGTAGTGGTAGTCAGTCATAGGTTTTTCTCCAGGACCCATGAGTTTGCTAACACTGGATAGTCAGCAAGATTTCTAGTACCAGACATTATTCTCTTCTTATTGAGTTGGTCTTAAGTCAAATTAAAGAGATGTTCTTTATTACTAAGGTATGTATGTCACTATTATACCCTTAAAGTTATCATGCCATACTGGACTTTTTTATGGTTCATAGGTGCCACAGCTGGGTGGGACTGTTGATTGGTTCTTTTCTTTGGAAGCATGCATGGAGCCTTCTAGTATGAAGAAAGCTAGACTTTAGGAATGAGACTTTCAGGTCAGATCCAGCTGAGGTTCTCTGATCCCTGTATCCAAAGTGCATGGTATATTAGGCAGTAGAGACTTATCTTCCATCTATGGGGGACAAAGGCCATAGCAATGACTTATGTTTTGAGAATCTCTTGGATAACCCTGACAGAAACTCAGAAGAGTGATTCTTATGTTTGGTGTTAAGCTTTTTGTTAGATAGTCTATCAGCCAGGATGGGAAAATTTCATTTAATATGTGAAATTTTATATAATATATATCATTTATACACCAAATTGTGTGTATTATCAATAGCTATTACTAGCTAGATGGTCAATAGTATCATTCCTTATAATTTTCAGATGCCCTTACTGTTATTTTATCCTCCATCTACCTTTTATCTCTCCCTATCATTAATTAGAGCCACTCTGTTTTCCCCATTTCCCCTTCTAGTTCACTCATACCCACCTAGTCTCCTCTCTGTTGTTTTCCCCTTTCACACTCATAAAATGGTCTCTTGTTACTTGTCATGTTATATACACACATCTGAAGATGTGGAGCTTCAAACACCAGATAATACATAGCAAGTGACATGTCAATCTGGACTTGAGTTGTCTCACTCATTATGATCCTTTTCAGTTCTATTTATTTACCTCAAAATTTCTTGTTTGTTTTTTATTTACAGCCTAATAGTAGTCTATTGTGTAAATGTACCATATTTTCATTATCCATTCATCAGTTGATAGTCATTTAGGTTATTTCCACTTCCTAGTTATTGTGACTAAAACAATAATGAACATTCAAGAGCAAGTTTGTATGGAGTAGGATGTTAAGTCCTTTGGGTATATGTCAGTCAGTTTGGTACTATGGTAGATTCATTTGTAACTTTAAGGATTTTTCACATTAATTTCCAGAGTGGCAAAGCCAATCTGCATTTCTCCCAACAGGGAATGGGGATACTCTTTTCCTATATCCTTTTCAGCATCTGACATTGGCTGTTTTGTTTGTCTTTGTTGTAGGGTAAGACAAAATCTCAAAGTTATTTTGATGTGGAATTCTAGGGATGACAATACATTTTGAGATTTTTTTAAAGCAGCTTTTCTTTGATTTCTTAAGTTATTTTTGTGTTCTGTTTATTAATCATCTGTCAGATGTAAAACTGCCAAAGATTTTCTCACATTCTATGGACTTCCTCTTCACTTGGTTCATTGTTTCTTCAGTTCTTCAGAAGCTTTAAAGGTTTATAAAGTACCACTTGCCAATTTTGGTCTTAATGCATGGACAAATGGGGTCCAATTAAGAAAGTCCTTCTGTACAACTATATCAGATAGGGTAGAGACTATATTGTCTCCTATAACTTTAATGTTTAACATTGAAGTCTTTGATCCATTTGGAGTCAGTTTTTGTACAAGGCGATGGATAGGGGTCGAGTTTAATTTTTATACATGTAGGCATCCATTTTTCTCTGTACTATTTGTTGAAGATAATTTTTTCCCTCCAGTGTATTTTTGGGCATCTTTGTTAAATATTAAATGATTGAAGTTATATCTACATTTCTATTTGTGCCAGTACTAAATTTTTTATTACCATGGATCTCTAATATATCTTTATATCTGGAATGGAACAATATTTCCAGCATTGTTCTTTTTGTTCAGAATTCTTTTGGCTATCTGAAGTCTTATAGTTCCAACTGAGTTTTAGAATAGTTTTTTTTTTCTATTTATGTTATTGAATTGAAGATTTTGATTGGGGTTGCACTGAATCTGTAAATGTCTTTTGGTAGAATGGTCATTTTTATAACATTAATTCTGCCAATCCATAAGCATGGAATGTCTTTCCATTTCCTGGTGTCTTTCCCTGTCTCTTTCTTCAGAGATTTAAAGTTTCATTGTAGATGTCTTTCACCTCCCTTGGTTAGGTTTATTACTAGATATTTTATTGTCTGGGTGCTACTGAAATGAGTGTGTTCATGCTCCTTCTCTATGTGTTTGTTGGCAGTGGATAGGAAAGTTATTAATTTGTGTAAGTTGATTCTGCATCCTGCCACATTGTTGAATCTGTTTATCAGTTCTAGAGATTTTTGTTACAACTTTTGGTATCTCTTATGTACAATATTGTGTCATCTGTAAATAAGGCTCTTTTGACTTCATCCTTATTAATATACCATTAATTTCCTTCTTTTGCCTCACCATTTCAACTGGTCATTTGAGCACAATATTGAGAAGGAGTGGGATAGCGGAGTAGGGACTCCTATCTCCCTCCTAATTTCAGTAAAAATTGATTCAAATTTTTCTTCATTTTTGATGACATTGCCTGTGGGTTTCTCAAATATAGGTTTTTTTTTTATGTTGAGGTATGTTCTCACTAGTCCTACTTTCTAGGACTTTTTCTGTAAAAGAATATTGGATTTTGCTAAAACATTTTCTGAATTTATTGAGAGGATCATGTGAGTTTTTTGTCTTTAAGACTGTGTACTGTAGTTGGACATTTTTTTCTGTGTCCTACTCAGGGTTCTCGATGCTGCCTATGAAATAATTGATTTGGCAGCTGAGTATTACAGTAACTGCTGGGCCAATAATTCAGGCTTATTATTAACTAGCTCTTATATTTTAAATTAACCTATTATCTTTAACCATGTAGCTTGGTACTTTTTCTTTAGTGCAGCATTCTCATCTTCTTTCCTCTGCATCTGGCTTGCAACTGCTACTCTGCCTTTCTTCTTCACAGAATTCTTTGAGTCTGGTTGCCTCACCTATACTTTCTGCTTCTACTGGCCAATCAGTGTTTTATTAAACCAATACAAGTAAAATATCTTTACATTATAAAGAACAATATCCCTCAACAGTGTACTAACTACATAGTCTGTTTATTGACTAGCATCTTAGATCTAATGACAACTTGGCCATGGTGGATAACCTTTTTGATAAGTGTCTTTTTTGAGTTTTAAGTATTTTTGAGTGTCTTTATATCTATGTTCATCAAGAATATTGGCCTATAGGTTTTTTTTATGTTGTGTATTTTCCTGTTTGGGGTATTAAAATAATACTGGATACCAATAAAGAATTTGAGAGCATTCTTTTGTTTTATTTTTGAGAGCCTTCTTTATGATTCTATTTTTTTTCAAAATAGTTTAAGAAGAATTTGCTATAGATCTTTTTGGAAAGTCTGGAAGAATTTTGTGTGAATCCATTGTTTTAGTTTTACTAAAGCCTTTTAAAAATTTTAAGAAAGTTTAATTTAAAATTTTAATTTCATGCTTGTATTATATTTTAATTTTTCTGTTTGGTATAGGTCCATTAAGATTGCTGACTTCTTGATTTAATATTGAAAGTTTGACTGAATTTTGTAATTATTTTATTTATTTTAAGAATTCCATCTTAATTATTATTTCATAATAATTCCATGGAATACAGACTTTAAAAGTATTCTATCTTACAAATTCTATTTGATATTATAATAAAAACCTGGAGCTAGAAACTGGGGAAAAGCTGAAATATCAGAGAGAGAGAGAGAGAGAGAGAGAGAGAGAGAGAGAGAGAGAGAGGCAAACCACAGATACTTTTTACCTAGCCAACTCCTCAGCCCATCTCCAGGAATCCTTAGAGACTTTAAGTCTCTCAGTCAGCCAAAAAAGGAAGTGCCAGGCTGAGCTGAACTCCTCCCTCCTCTGACTTTGCCCAGCGACCTCACTTTCTGGATCAACTTTCCTAGAGCTAGGATTAAAGGTGTGTTCCACACTGCCTGGCTCTGTTAGGCCTTGAACTCATAGAGATCCACATGGAGTTCTGTCTCCTAGTGTTTTAAAAATATTTTGAATTATCTTTGGAATATTCTGAAATGTTTCCCTATTCTGTTTTATTTGATTTCTCTCTTTATTTTGGTTAGTTGTGCCAAGGGTTTGTCAAAAGTATCTTCTCAGAGAACCAGCTCTAATACTTATTTGCATTGTTTTATTTATCTTTATTTTATTGATTTATGTTCTGATTTTTATTATTTATTTTTATCAAATGAGTTTGGACTTGGTTTGTTTCCTCCCACCCACAGATTTTTTGAGTTGCATAATTAAGTTATTTATTTCCACTTAAAAAAATTTTTTAATGTAGGTACTAGAGTTATAAATTCTTACATTACAACTTTTACTGTAGCTCACAGGTCTTTTTGTGTTTGGTTTCATTTTAATTTAGTTCCAGGAAAGCTTTTTTAAAATTTATTTCTTGAATTTTTCTTTGACCCACCCATTCATCATTCAGCAATGAGTTGTTTCATCTCCATGAGTCTGTATATTTACTAGATATTTGTTTGTTGTTGATCTTAATTTTACTGAATTATGTTCAGATCAGATGCATTGGTTATTTATGTCTTTCTGAATTTATTATAATTTGGGTTTTGTTGTAAGATGCGATCTGTTTTAGAGAAGCTTCCATGTGTTGCTAAGTAGAATCTATGGCACTTGGGTGGTGTTTTAGTTAGGGTGATGAAACACCTTGATCAAAATGCAAATTGAGGAGAAAAGGATTTATTTGGCTTGTATTACCATAGCACTGTCCATCATTGAAGAAAGTCTGCCCAGGAGCTCAAGCAGGGCAAGAGCTTGAAGGCAGGAGCTGATGAGAGGCTATGGAAGCGTGTTGCTTACCGTCTTGCTCTCTAT
This sequence comes from Sigmodon hispidus, assembly GCA_004025045.1. Classification (NCBI taxonomy): domain Eukaryota; kingdom Metazoa; phylum Chordata; class Mammalia; order Rodentia; family Cricetidae; genus Sigmodon; species Sigmodon hispidus. Next base: position 17,820 of record PVIH01017483.1, read on the forward strand.
GGTATGCTCAGCCTGCTTTCCTATAGAACCCAGGATGACTAGCCCAGGGATGGCACTGTCCACAATGGGCTTAGTCCTCTGCCATCAATTATTAATTAAGAAATTCCCACAGGCTTGCCTGTCATCTGATCTTATGGAGAAATTTTCTCATTTCAGGCTCCCTCATTTCAGATGAATTTAATGCCAAGTTGACATAAAACTAGGCAGGACATGTGAAATATTCTGTAGATACCTTGTAAGTCCATTTGGTATCTAATGTTATTTTATTCTGATGTTTCTCTTTTTATTTTTGTCCATATGATATGACCATTGTAGAAAAATGAATTATTCAAATCACCTACTACTAATGGAGTGACTTCAATCTATGTCTTAAATCCAGTAATTCCTTTATAAAAAAATAAAATTGAGTGCACAATTGTTTGGTACGTCCCATGTATAGGATAGTAATGTCTTCTTGGTTGACTGTTCCCTTGATTAGAATGAAGTGTCCTTTATTTGTTTTGAGGTACTTTTACTTTGAAATCAATCTTGTCAGATAACAGGATAGCAATAGCATTGATTGATTGCTTTCTGCTTCTATTTGATTAGAGAGTGCTTTTATTCATCCTTTTACTCCTAACACATTATCAAATTTTAAATCTGTGTTTCTTGTAGACAGAAGTTACATGGATTTTGTTTCTTTATCCATTTTCAAAGCCAGTCTCTTTTGATTGGAGAATTGATATCAATACCCTTTAAAGTTATCATTGAGATTGTATGTTGAATGCAGTCATAGCATTGTTGACTTTTGTTCTTACTGATCCTTTGTGTTTTAGTAATTATGGCTTCATATTTCTTTCTATAGTTTCTTGACCATGCATATTTCCTCTCTTCAGTGTAAAATTTTGCTTCCTATATATCTCTAGATTTAATTTGTTGGTATATATTTTTAGGCTGTTTATACTATAGAAATTTTTTCTTCTTTAGCAATAGGAGGTAGCTTTGCTGGGTATTTTAGTCTAAGTTGGCTGTCATGGCATTTTGGAACTTAGACTACAATACTACTGGTTCTTTTGGCCTTTAGTTTCCTTTGAGAAAGCAGCTGCTATTCCAATGGGTTTTCCTTTATATGTGATTTGTGTTTTTTTTCCTCCTGAAGCTTTCAATACATTTTCTTTGTTCCATATGCTTAGTGTTTTGACTAAAAGATTTTCATTTTTTAAAAAATTTTTTGAATTGTCTATTTTGTATTCTGAGTTCATATTGTTTCTCTATGTCTATATGTTTAAATATGGAGAAGTTTTCTTTTGTTAAAAATGTGGTTTACACCACTAACCTGGAATACTTCTCCCCCATTTATTCTTATAATTTAAAATTTTGTCTTTTCATAGCATCCAACAGTTTCTGGATGCTATTTTTTTTCTGTTTTAAAAATCATGTCTTTTATTTTATCTAAGTCCTGTAGTCGAAGTCTTCTATATTCTGTTTGATTCATCCTCATAAAACTGTCCTTTGAATTTTCTAGTTGGGTTTTTGGAATTTTAAATTCCATCTTCATTTTAGATCTAGTACTCTTCAGTGTTTCTCTTTATTGAGTTATATTTTCATTCCCTAGATTGTATGCATCTTCATCATATCCATCAGCCATGTTTGTGTTTTACTGTGTATCAGACAGGTGACTTCTCTTTTTCAACTTTTCAAGTTTATTGAGCTGTTTGTACCTTTCAACTTCTATTTTTAAAATAAAATTTATGATTGTTCTTTTAACTTTTGTGTCCTGGGGTTCATCTAGGTAATTTCCATTGGCAAACTGGCATGCTAGAGGAACTGGTTGGGTTGGAGGAAAGATACTGCCTTGATATTTCATTTAGTTTTTATTTTTATGAAGAAGTAAACTTTCATTAATTAGTTCTGTGTCTGATATAGACAAAGCTGTGTGTGGATGAAGAGAGCATACGCAGGTCAGGTTGGGCCTAGGAGTTGGATATAGCTTAGGTGGAATGAGGTAGGGTGGACACAAGATCCTAGGTTGATGTCCAAGATGTGCATTTGAATTTAAGTCTGGAGTTTGGGAGTAGAACTGAGATTGGAGAAGGTACATGGAAGGAAGGATTGGGCAGACTCACCTGGTTAAACCTTGGAGAAGGATATACAAGATGTGTCCAGGTGACAAGGTGGATGTCATGTGGGAGAGCCCCGTTGATAGGAGGCAGACTGAGGGGTCATGATGGAAGCATTGAGATTAGTTGTTATATAGGTAGTACTGATGTGACGAGGCTAAGGCTCTTGATGTAGCACAAGGGTGGATCTGGGAAGCTGGGGAAGGTACATGGATGGAAATCTCAGAAAGACTCATCTGGATAGACCTTGGAGAAGGATCTATAGAGACTGGGTGGTAGGACAGAATAAGTCCTATCAGTTGTACTTTCATCGAATAGTTACAAAAGATCTTCTGTTGGAAGAGATTATTTTAGACATGGTGACCCTTAGAATCTGAATAAGTTGTGATAGCTTTTGTGAACTCAAAGATGAGATTCATGCTTTATTATCTTCACAACTCTGTAAGGGATTTGGTGTTCTGAGAAGCCTCATAAACTCCCCCAAACAACACAGCTAGGGTGTGTTAGTGGCCCACAGTGCAGTCTTCATCCAGTGTCTTCCAGGCTTCCTTTCCAGCAACAAAAGTAGGGATGTTCATTGAAATACTGTGCAAGAGCTAATGAGTTCAGACTCTTTTCCATAATGCTTTTTTCATTAGTTGCTAAAATATATTCTCATAAAATGAGAATGACATAATATTTTCTTTTTATGAGAAAATATTGAAGGGACTTGGAAACAATTGAACCTTGAGAAGAATTGAATAAAGCAGGGCTCACAATCAGCTCTGTTCCTTGTGATGCTAAGAGAATTGAGGCACGTTACGGGGAAGGGAGCTAGATGTAAGGCCATTCATCAGATGCTCTTACTACAAGGAAAGTTAGGTGTGAATCCTCCTGCAAGGAAGCTTTGATGGAATGAGTTCGAAACTGGTGGCAAATTTGTAAAACCTAAAATAGCAAACAAAACAATAAAAAAGCACAACTACCTTTTGTCTGGAAGGAATAGGAATGAAATGTTCTAAAACTTCCAGAACTCAGAACAACAAGAGACAGGTCCTCAGATTTTGAAGTTCATAAATATGGCACATAAAAGGAATATACTTTGAATAGTCCTAGATCTTTAATGAAACTGTGGTTGTACAATTCTCCATGTTCTTTTGAATTTTTTAAATGTAAGTTTAAATGGATTTAAATAAAAAATTGTATCAGAACAAAAGCTACATTTTTGGCTATTAGGAATGGGTCAAGAAGATGCATTTGACATACCTCTTAACATAGCCAATTAAAAAAAATAAAATTTGAGGACATTTTGCCCCAAATACCCTTCTAGTTAACATAGTATGGGCAATTAGACCATTCCAAAGTCACAGCCTTTCTTTCCAATGTTTATTATCTTTTATAACTTCAGAATATCAGTTTGACATTCATGGGGTATAGTTCAATATTTTAAGTACAGAAGAATGATTTGCCTGTGGTAATTTTCCACAGACTAAACTGTTGACTTCATTTGGTTTGGGCTGAAAAAAGCCATTTCATGAATATTGATCATGAACTATGGACTTTGATGACAAAGGAGCTGAATAGCAATATGCAACATACTTATTTTTGTTAAAACACTCAGTTTAAATCACTTCTCCATAGTATTTTACTGAGAACTATAATATTATTTATGTGATACATTTAACATTAATATTGTATAACATAATAATATTATTTACATAATACTATTTAACTTTTCAGTTGCTTCTTCAGTTTACCCTTCAATCATTCTAAATATCTTTCTTAATTCCTTGATCCCAAATGGACAAAGACCAAGTAGACTAAAGGTATAATTGGAATATCATGAATAATACAATAGGCACTCTTGCTTCTAGTGTGTGTGTGTGTGTGTGTGTGTGTGTGTGTGTGTGTGTGTGTGTGTGTGTTCATAGAGAGTCCCAAGATTAATGTTGGGAATTGTCTGCTATTGCTTTTTTTTCCACTTTACTTCATTGAGGAAAAGTTCCTCAGTAACATTGACAGGTCTCCACTATCACTAGCCTTGCTAGAGAGTTTGCTTTGTGTATTTCCTGTCTCTACCTTCCAAAGCTAGAAATCAGGAGAACATAAGGATTGCTATGCTCACCCTGCATTTATGTGGGTTATTCCAGATCTAAATATGGTTATCATACAAGAGTGGCAAGCACTTAACTTGTAGGCCATCACTTTTTTTTTCTTAAGTTGTAGCAATTTTATTAAAAAGCAATCAGACATTTTATATCTTTATCAGAAACAATATAATAACATTTGCCAGGATCAATACAGTTTTAGTTTCCAGGGTGCAATGAAGTTTGCAAGCTATACAGGGTACACAAGATTAATATCTAAGAGCATCAGTATTCTTTAGATTGCAAAATGTATTCCTAACCAAGGAACAAAAAAATTTTGGACTAGAGTCCAATCAATAGAAAACATTTGAATCTTCCCAATGAAGAATAATTCTCTTTGTGAACTGAAATTTAAAGCAAGTTATTAAAAAAAAGGTCAAAGAACACAAATGATTCATTGTGACTAAAGACTGACAGTAAGAAGTGCATGGATAAATATTGCTGGGAATGTTAAGGATGCCATGAACAGATTTCCTGCTGTGTTTAATCTTCTATATGAAATTTGGAAATAATTTCTTATTTCTTTTCTCTATAACTATTAGTATAACGAAGGTCATGTATAGTATAATTCCCAAAATAGACTCAATGTTATATGTGGCTCAACGTCTTGTATATTGGAATTCCTCCAGTGTCTAATTATAACTTGCCTCTCCTATACATCCATGTAGATGTGGCCCACTAGCCAGATAATCTTCTTCTCAAAAGACCAAGCATTGGTCCTGCTTAGCCCTAGAAGCAGCTTTCAGTTCCAATAGGATTATTTCAACAATAGAATCATATGTCTTTGTGCAATCAGGTGACATTTCATTCTCTTGACACTGCAAAGGTGCCCTTTATAGTCTTTTAATAATGAAAGACTTCAGTGTAACTCTTCATTTTATTTTATGTCATCCTTCCCTGGACTGTGACTATCTGTGACAATGCACACTGTATGTAAAGCACTTTGTCTGTATCTGTGAAGTACAGACATTGTATACTCTGCTATCTTCCTGCACTGTAGAAGTGAGTTCTTTCTTACCTACAGGGTGAATAGCAGATGAGAAACACCATGTTGGGTAAAATGAAACTCTGTTGTAGATTTTTTTTTGGCCCATTTTGGGTCTGGGTGGTTTGTGTCTGGAGTTTGTAACAATAGAATCATATGTCTTTGTGCAATCAGATTCTCCACCCACTTCTATGGTGCCTTGTATAGGCCCAAACAGTTTTTTATTTACATCATATAGAAAACATTCTACCACATTTTCTCTTTTCTGTCTAATTAAAAAGGAAGGTTTTAATTTTTATATAGCAAAATTACATATAGAACAGCTCTCAAATAGAAATTATAGTCACAATATTTAGTCTATTTGTATTTATAAAATTAAAGAGAATATTTTATTATTTATTTTATCATTGTGAGTTTAAAGTTTTATATATAATATATCTTTTAAACTAAAAAGAACTATATTTGTAATTATTAAACTTTTAATCATATCAAAGACTATAGAAGGATATATTATTATGTAAATAAACAGGAAGTGTAAGCAACTTTTAAAGTCTATAAAATGATAGAGATGACATTTGTTTGTCTGGACAGTCACTTAAAGTTTTTTGTAACGTTGGGGCATTTATTTTTAGTCTTTATGACCCAAAGTCTCTGGCAAACTTTTTAGTGATGTAGGAAATTTGACACAGTCTATCAGTTGTTTTTTTGTGTGTGTCTAGAAGGATGTTTGTCAATGTTTTTTGTAAAGTAGGAACTTGAAGGATCATCTTGGCTTGTTTTGTCAACGTTTAGAGGTCACTTTTTAATGGAACTTGTATGTCTAGTTTATACAGCATATTATCAAGTAGTTAATATTAGAACAGATTTTTGTCTAGTGGCTAACTGTTGTCACAAAGTAAATTTTATATGAAGTTTTTTAATGTCTATCTTTTTTTTTTGAAATATATTGGTGTTGTCAGGAACAGACTTGTATTACTGTCTAGAAAAGTTTAAGTTTTTAAAATATTTTAAATGTTATATTTCATATGTCTTTGAGGTGTTTGAAGGCTATTTATGTGGCCTTGAAATATGTGTAAATATGTGTAATTGAAATATATCTTTGTATATCTATAAAAACTTAACTAATATGACTATAAGTTTGTTTATCATAGATGACTATTAATCTGCATTTTTTAATTACACATTTAATTTTAAATGAGTTACATCAGCATCATATCTTAATCAAGAGTAGAAAAATACATACAGTATAACAAAATTGACTTTAAGTTTGTATCAATAAACTAAAATCTATTTATCTTTTTAAATCATTTTTATACGAGCGTGGCAAACTCTATCTTTTTTTTTTTTTTTTTTTTTTTTTTTAATCTGGCTGTCTCTGATTCTCCACCCACTTCTACGGTGCCTTGCATGGGCCCAAACAGTTTTTTATTTACATCATATAAAAACATTCTACCACAAAACTCTCCGAGTTAGTTTTTATGAAAATTTTTGTTTCCTTCTCACCACTTTTTCATGACTAATAAGTTTAGAACATAAAGGGGAAAAGCAGAAGACAAATTATCATAAATGTGACTCTTGTTATAAGTAATTTTCCAAATTTTATTTTGTAAACCGAGAAGCAAAGTTGAAAAAAACTTTTTCAGATAATAATTTCCTATGTAAAGACCACTGAGAGTGGGATAAACAGTCTTCCCCTAGGAAGAGTACAACAATTGGTCATCCAACACCAAATGGTCAGCCCTGAAAACACTCAGATAAGTAACATGCTAAGACTGAGCAGGCTGTGTTGAGGAGCATGTATGTATATGCATGTAACAACAATTAATGAAAAATGAGAACAAGGATGGGTGTTGGGAAGGTTTGGAGGGAGGAAAGGGAAGATTATAATTACATTAGAATCTCAGAAATGAAAAATGACTTATAAAAATTAAGAAATGATGAAATTTATCTTTCATGTTCTTTTGTCTGGACTGTTAGGAGTATACCCCATGCTCCTATCCTAATTCTACCAGACATGGTGCCTTATAGTAAAGACTAGAAGTTTTTAGAGATATGTAATCCTTTGATTTGTTAACAAGCAAACATATTTTGATGAGCAGTGAGTCCTCTGGTTGTATGGCTGGTGAGACAGTTTGTAGTCTGGATATGAGAGCATCAGAAGAAAGGCAAAGATGTAAGAACTGGAAGATGGATACAGATGAGAAGACAAGGTGGCTTACTATTCTAAATGCTGCAATTTCATTATAGTAGAGAACTGTCTTATTTGTCTGTTTACAAACCTACCAGGACACATATGCAAGTGATCATTTTTCTGTTGAAAGTTACTGCCAAAAGGGATCAGACATTTGTTCTAATTACTTTGCTAATCCTATTTTGTAACCTTTTATAATTGCCTTCGAACTCATTCCACATATATTTGAATGACTTTAATGATGATTCATTGTCAAACTTTGAAAGTAGATTAGGACTAGATATCTTGAAAAGTTCTCTGTAGCAAAAGGCAAAGTGAGCAATAAAAATTTGAAAGATAAATAGGTATAAAAAATTAAAGGAGATTATAAATTAGGAAGAGGTAGAGGAGAGGGAAGGGCAGAGGAGGAGAGAATGCTGGGAGTCAGCAATGACACCAAAGACTTTGAAAAAGTCATATATGAAAACCTACTGTCGAGCTTCAGTAAATATACACAAAATGACTTAAAGTAGAATCTCCCTTTTAGCAGGGCAATAGTACCTCTGTTGCCACAGGCTAACAAGAAGTCAATAGAGTTCTTGGTCAGTGAGGTTTCAAAGACCTCCAGACATTACAGACTATTGTCAATGCTGCTGGTTACTCTCTAGAACTTAAAGATACGGTCCTCTTGCTGAAGACACCATATACCTGAGTCATAGATTATAGAGAAATTAAGCTTTTACTGATATAGAAGCTTCATTCCTACTGGACAACTTTCATAGTGCTGGTAGGTGCTATGCATACCATGAGAAGTGAAAAATAATCATTAGTCTTATCCAGCTCTGGGCCTTGTGAGATATAATAATAGCTGGCTTGATAAGATATGCCCACTGGTGCAATAGTGGCACAAATGTCAGAGGAGTAACCACCCATTTTTCCAGTTCATATGTGGGCTTGTATTAGAGCATGGTCATGATCAACTTATGAGGAACTAAATAGTTAGGAAACAAGATGATACCCATGTCTGACATTATTTGGTCAAGAACTTTAGACTAGACAAGGGGTAGACCATAGAATAGAATTTATTACTATTATTCTGCTAAACATACATAGTATTAAACCAATTCCTAATGACATATAAGTCTACTCATATGTTACTGGATCTCTCAAGCTCATCAGAGAAACTTCTGTTTTCAATAGATGACTAAGGTGCAGAAAATGAGAATTCAGAATGCCTAGCTTTAAAAGGGAGGCTGAAGGCAGACTGGGAGGGATTGGGAAGAGAGAAGGATGGATGAGCAGAGGGAGCAAAAGACTTTTAAAAAATAAATAAATTTTAAAAAGGGACACATCATACTCTTTTTTTCTTTTTCCTTTCTTTCTTCCTTCCTTTCTCTTTCTTTCTTTCTTTCTTTCTTTCTTCCTTCCTTCTTCCTTTCTTTTCTCATTCCTTACTTCCCAGACTCAGACACCACTGTGAAAGAGGATAGGAAAGAGTATATGGGCCAGTGGTGGTAGATGAGCACCAGGAAGCATTATCTTCTGGGGACAGTGGTATAGCTGTGTATATAAACTCAGAGCAGTAATGAGAACATGAGCCAAGCCTGCACAGTCAAACAGACCAATTCTCTGCACAGAAAGGGGATCTGTGCACAGAGCCCTACTGCTTGCTGATGAGCTATTATCGGTCATTGTCATCTGCTGGGAGAAATAGTCAGGTTTTTCCTATTTAGTCCCTAATAGTGACCATGTTCTAGTGCAAGCCCACATATCCAAGTATATCTGGGCAGGATAAATTGACTTTGATGAAAGAAAAAAATGACACAAAGTTTGCTGAGTAGAGAAGGGGGGATATATCAAGAATAAGTTAGAGGAGGGGGAAGGAACATGATCAAAAATCATTATGTAGGGGGCTGGAGAGATGGCTCAGCGGTTAAGAGCACCGTCTGCTCTTCCAGAGGACCCGGATTCAATTCCCAGCACCCATATGGCAGCTAACAACTGTCTGTAGTTCCAGTTCCAGGCAAACACCAAGGCGAATAAATAAATAAAGTTTTTTAAAAAAATCATTATGTAAAATTCTCAAAGAAGGAATAAAATATATAGAAACGGGTTCAACTGTATGAAATTTCTATCTTCTTAGGTAATTTCAGTTGAATGCTAACAATTTCATGTGCTTCAATTTAGGAAAAAGTTTGATAACAAAAATGTAAGAGGAATCTCCAAGTTGTCAAATACTGTTTATTTGGATTCTGGTGCTATTTTAAAGATGCTGAACTAACTCACCATAAAGACTATCAAACAGAGAAAGACTGTGTTGAGAAAGACAGAAACAGAAAGTGCACCATTGTTACAAGGCTAAGATGTTTTAAATATTATATTTCTTGTACAAGATGGATGAGGGAAATTATTTGTGAAGAGAAATTAAAATGATATTTGCTTAGGGTAGGTAATAAGTAACCTTTAACCAGAACACCGGTTTTAAGTGGGTTTGAAATTTGAATTCACGAAATCTCCATGTTAAGTAATTTTTGAGCTTAAAATATAAAATTACCCTGTCTTACTGCTTCTGAAAATGGAGGAACTGCCTGCATTGGGGAAGTTGTCTTACAGATTACAAATAAACTCAGGATAAAATATTAAAAAGATAATCCCTGCTTTAGATATAGCTCAACTGATAGGATACATGCCTAGCTTCCACAAAGCTTGGTTTTAGTCTCTAGAAGCTGATAAACTAGGCAGCATGGTGGCCCATATTTATAATCCTAACAGTTGGGAGGTAAAGGCAGGAGGACCAGGGGTTTAGAGTCATCTTTGGCTACATAGCAAGTTTCAGGTCAATCTAAAATACACAAGTCTCCTGCATCATAAATCAAAGAGGATGGTTGAAAAGTTACTAGAATATTAGAAATTATAGCAGTCAATACTCAGAAGAAAAAAATATATTTGGTTGGCTTCTAGATTTTATTTATTTTCTTTTCTAGACTGACTCACTATGAAGTAGCTAAAACTTAGAAAAAAATTAAAGATTTGTTGATAAAACAAAATCAGAGGAAATCATGTGAGGTCACATAGGAACTAGAATTCAAGGGGAGGGGGATACAAAGGAGAGCCCCAAGTGCTGCTTCATAAACTCTGGGTATCACTTAGACCACACATTTTAAACAGTAGCTAAGGAGAGACTTCAGCTGCTACTCAGTATCAGAAACACAGAGCTTAAAGCAAAAGACTAAAAGAAGGACACAAATGCCTGCTCCCATGACTATGAACTTGAGTGAGCGTCAGCTCTTAGAACATCCATGCTAGAAGAGAATTATTCCTCAGCTTCCACACATGTAACGTGACGTATACTAAATAAATAAATACAGTGTTAAAAAGTTTTAAACTAAGTGAAAACAGTGTTTAGGGTGAACAGAACTGTGAGTATTTTTACTTATACCATTGCCTCTAGTTTATAATTTTTAGGCATTCAAAGAAACAGAATAACGTTATCCATATTCAAAGAAATATAAATTCATAGCAACAATTCCAAGGCTTTGCAGACATTGTAATTAACTAACATGAATGAAGTTGTTGCTAAGATGAATAAGAAACAAGCCACATTCAATCAGAAAAAATTTAAAAACTGAGTAAAAGCAAAATAGAAAAATATAGAATGGATGTTAAAAAAAACCAACAGTCTCCAGTCTTTATCATTACTATTCTTTATTATTATTTTTCTTAGAAATATGAGATTTATTTATAGGACTTCTTTGTAAGGACATCACCACAGCATTGCCATTGATGAGAAACCTCATATGAGAACTGTTTCATTTATCACCAGGCACTAGATGAACCAGCCAGGACTGAGAGCATCTCCAAGGCCAGCGGTTTAGACCCACCACTGGAGGTAATGACTTCAGCTTGCCCTGCTTTGGTATGCAACTCCCAAACCTAATGCTAACCCCGTTCCTGGTTTCAATTCTTCCAGTTGTGTTTCCCTGCACAGCTCAGGCAGCAAACTGAAGAGCTCTGTGCTGCTATTGATCAGGTCTTGCAGGACTCCTTGTCTATGGTAAAATGCTGTAGAGTAGAGTGTGCTATTCCAACCTTTGCTTGGCTTTTCTTCATTTCCTTCTGTCTTGCCACGGTACCTCACAGGCTTGTTTTTCTCTTTCCTTTTGTTCTTTTCTTTTCCAGCATTCTTCTGATTCTCCTTCACGACCCTTACAGAAAATGTTCAGTTCTGAAACAATCAAAGTATGTATATATTTATTATGGTTTTACTGTACCATTCAATTTCCGGCATAAATAGATTCACACTGTGATTCAAGGTTCAGTAGTAATTTCAGAATCCAATTCATTATCTAGTAGCTAGGGTTCACACAGCAAAGTGTATCATTGACTTTGTTTCCATGTATGCACATAGGTCAGTCTGCATTTTAAAGTTATTTTGAGATGTATATCAATTTCAAATAGTTTGAAAACCAATATTCCAGGTTGACATTTTGTGGATTTACATGGTCAAGTTGAACGCTTATATTAATCTTGGACCATAGCTTCAGTAGTAATGTAATTTACATATACTTAAAAGTGTAGAATTGGAATACAAAGTTGACTAAAGCACACTCTAGTAGTTTTCATGTGGGTGTTAATTCTACAGTTCTTTCCTTCTTAGTGATTGAATTGATTTCTCTGTTCTGTGACTTAAAAAAGTAGACGTTTGGAGACATTAGCCTGTCAGAGTTGTTCTGTATGTTTTGTTTGTTTGTTATAATGTAGCTGTTTTTACTTGCTAGGACAAAGAATACAGTTCCCCAGTTTTACTACCTTCCAATGCTTATTGAAGTTCTATTCATTCCAATTTCAAGATGCATTTTGTTTTTTCTTTGTGGGTGCCAATATTTCTTTATCATGTTCAGTCTTGTTTTTTCTCTTTCAATGAATACAAATGCTTTCAACAAAAACTGTGTACCATGGGACATTGTGTATCTGAAGGAGGTTTTGAACGTAGAGATGCTTCTGACTTAGGAGTCCTCATTTTCAGTTACAACATTGCAGATGAACATAACGAATCACTAATGGGTTTACTTATTGTCCTTGCTGTTAGGATGTTAGATTTTCATAAGTAATCTGTACACCACCTCTTGTCAGATACTTTGGAAATAATTTCTGCTATTTGGTATGTGTGGGGGAGCATGGTACTGCTAGTTTTCTCAGCTTCAAGAATTTATTGTGTATCCACTATGGGCTTGGGCTTTGAGGCACTAGAAAGATAAAGACAAGCCAGGTGGAAATCCTAAGGAGCCTACTTCATTGGTGGAAGAAGAGATAGAGTTTAGACAGGTGTGCATGTGAAATGGGGTTAGAAAGACCAGGGATAATATCTCCAGGCAAAAGAATTTTCTAAGGTAACAAGACTTGTTTCTGTGAAGATGTTGAAAAAGCCAGTGTATCTGAAGTTTAGTGAACCAGGGCTGAACAGTATAAAATTGGTTTGAGAATATACATTTCATGGTATGAAATCTGGATCTCAGAAAAATAGGACACAAAAATGATCATTCTGGCTGGGGAGAAGAGGCTTCTGAGGAGGTCAGGAGCACAGTTACTAATGGTAACTAGGTGAACTTTGAACTAGGGTTCAAAGGAGCTATAGATAAGCAAATAGGTTTGGGGTTGGATAACAATTCAGACATAAACAATAAAGGAGAGGAGTCATGAATGAGCCAAATATCTCTATCCAGGACAGATGACAGTGAAATAAATAAAGCATAATGGAAGGTAGACAGTGTGGTAATTTAGATAGCATTTGCATTTAAATTGTATGAATGGAGTCACTGAGTCTGCTGCTCAGTATATGATGTGGGCATTGTATACTGTGAGACTGTACAGAATTTCAAGGAAGAGAACAATACAGGTGGAAAAAGGTGGAGCCAGCAAAATGTAGTGAAAAGCTTATGCTCAGAGGGGAGTCAGAGAAGTTCCTCTCCTGAAAGCTGTTAGAGTGTTTAAGAAACTAGAATTGCTTGTTGCTACCAAGAGATAGAAAAAATAAATCTAGAAGACACTTTATGAGATTTGACTCGTGCATTTTGAAACTATAATACTGGTGCTTATAGGTATACCATTCTAAAATCTTAAATTTTATAACTTTTGTAGAATATAATCTTTTTTAAACAGATTTTTTAATGTACTAAAGTGACCTTATAGTTATAATTTTTAAAATGGCTTTCCTACATGTGTCTTTTAAAAATAGTTTTAATCTCTTGTCTTTTTCTATACCCTTGTACAGTTTTCTTCAGGCTCACACATGTATATATATAATTTTTTATTTGCTGTAAGATTCTGATTATTTGGGAATTTAAACCATTTATATAATATTTTCAATTTATATCTTTTTGTCATTTTTGGTATTTTGATTAATTTCTATTTTTCTTTTGGTAACTTGACATTTGCTAATTGAAAATTGAAAATTTTTAGCTTGAAAATTTTTATTACATTTTTATTTTTGTGGTTGTACACACATTAATGAGAGCGATTGTTAGTTTTATGTAAAGCTCATGAATGTCCTTTTCAATATTATATATGACAGTGCTTTTTACATTTTACTTGTTTTTAATCAAACCAAACAACCAGATACATGCTATTTTGAAATTATATACTTAAAATTTTATTTTATTTAGATTTTAATTTTTTTTCTTACTTTACAAAGCCAGAAGAATAAGCAGCGGATGTACTCACTCATTAGTGGATTTTAAGCAAAAACATTCTTATTTCATTGAAAGATGATGGATGAATAAAGTGATTTAAAACACATACACACACCAAACTTCTGGTTTGACTGTAGAAGAGTTGCTTAGCAGAAATTTGTGGAGGCCATAGTGCATCTGAGGACATTAGCAGTGACTTACTGTGATTTATTTATCTGTAGCTGAGCCTAACCTGACTTAAGGAGCTTTAAATTTTATCTTTATGTTTTATGTATTTTAGAGAAAAGAGAAGTTTTATTACTGTATGGTTTTTTTTTGTAGCTATCCTGAATGTTTTGCTTTTTTATGTAAAGTTTGATATTGATTTTCAAAAAACAATTTCTTATATATTTTATCATGTATTCATTACTTGTTTTTATTGTTTTTTTATAATTGTGCTGAACCTATTTGTGTATATTTAATGGATTTTATCTATAATTAAAAAAATCTTCATATTGTTCTTTCATTTAAGCATAGTTCCTGGGCTGATAATATTGCTCAGTGAGTAAATAGACTGTCCCCCAAGTCTGATAGCCTGAGTCCTACCTGCTGGACATCTATGATGGAAGGAAAAACGGGCTCCATGTGCAAGCTATGCTCTACCCCATACACTGTCAGTCAATCAATATTGTAATTAATAGTTTTGTTTAAAAAAATAGTATGATGGGTCTTCTCTTTGACCACTAAAGTTTAGATTCTCTTTCTCATTTTTATACAATATTCTGTCACTATAATATGTAACTTCTAGAGAGTGAGCATTTTCAATTTGGCTCTGTAAACACTTTGAATATTGACTCTGTATATGACATTACTAAATTTTTAATAATTATCTTAGAGTGCTTTTCCTCTAATGTATTTCTACTGTTACTGTCTATAGCCTTTCATCTAGATTCTTTAGACTTCTCTCCTGTAGATAAATATTCTGTAGTTATATCTGATACCCAGAATAATAACACTCAGTCTTAGGATTGTCAGTGTTGTCAAGGTTTTCTCACTATTTCAGAGTAAGAGGAATGTCCATCTCAGAATCTAGATGCTCCCTATTGCAAATGCTCTGCACAGTATGGACCTTGAGCCTCAGCTTGCTTCCTTGTACCTGTGCTTAAAGTTCTTGTTTAGTCATTGTCCTGGTTCTCATCACTGAGGAAGAGTTCAGCAGAAGGAGAGCAGAGCTGCCAGGCTATGTGACTATGTGATAAGCTGCTTCCTTTTCTAAAGCCAGCAAAAAGAAGCATGGTGACACAGTTTGTTCCCTAAATGTACACCTTTGCTTGCTTGTCCCTGATGTTACCAAAAATTGTAAGACAGCAGAGACAAAAATTTTCTAAATGCCAATAGTTAAAAACTATAGAATAAAATAATTCCTGCTATTATTTGAAAAGATAGAGAAATTGGTTAGTAATGGGATCAAGGAAGTTACTTTTGTTTGATTTTTGAGACTTGGAATGTCAGGATCATGTTGTTGTACTGGTGGGTCTTGTGTTAGATTAATGTGAGGTTCTGGTTATACAAAAAGAATAGAGATGCTGCAGAAAAATTCCATCTACAATCAGATCTTGATTCAAATGGGAATATATTATGGCCAGACTCCCTTTTCTGTGAATTAATAAGCAGAAGTAATCACTGATGTGGTGTTATAATGTAGGGTTTTTAAAGTGTGACTAGGTCATAGGGATTGAGTCTTAATTGATGTGGTTATGATGAAGACTAGACAGAACCTTCTTTCTTCTACTATTATGTGAGGAAACAAGTATTTTCAATTTGACCTCACCATCCAATAAATCTATATATTCCATTCACCCTCTAGAACTAAGAAAATTAAATACCTATTTGTTTACAACATACCTAGTCCATTGTATTTTGTCTAAGGCAGTCAAACACTATTCTTTGATAAAAAGAGAGAATGGCTTTCACTATAGTAGGGCAGAAAGTAGAAGACACAAATCCACATGTAAGCATAATTATAATGAGGCTGAGAATTTTCTGAAAGATTGTTTTTCATTTCACAACAAACACTTTTCGATGGAGTAAGCTTAAGACCAAAAATAAGTACCACATTCTCCCAAATTCCTTCTGTGCATTATCATTTCTTGTTCTCCTCTGCTTGCTGGTCTGCCTTTCTCAGCTGACCAATGTGGGAGGTGCAGAGATCCCTCGCTAGGTTTCTTGTTCCTTAAGTTCTGTCACCCAGGCTTTCAGAAACCACATACAGGCAGACAGCTTCAAATGTATGCCTGTGGTCCAGTTTTTTCCAGTTTTAGATTCCTAATTATTTAGCTTTTGTTCCATTTTAGGGTACCAAAATCTTTCAAACTCATCAAGAATGAAGATGTAGGCAAGACTTTTTTCTCCCGAGTGTTCACACTCACCGTATTTCCACATTCTGTTGACAGTAGTCATTTATTTCCTTTAGTCCACAAACTTTGCATGAAGTTTTTATGTTTGTCCTGTTCAACACCTTTTTTTCTCTATAGTTTCAAAACATCTGTAGACTGTGATTATCTCGTAAGTTCTGTGCTAGTAAACAATGGTCATCATATCTTGCTGACAAGCACAGTAGTATCACTGTTATACTAGTGCCTCACTCTCCTCTGGTCTTAACATGCCACATAGAAATATTGTTAAAAGTATTCCTTTAGAACTCTTATCTAAAACCTCCATATTTTCCACAGAATGTAAGTCAAAGTCTCTGTAAGATGATTTATTATCAAGTCTTCATGGTCTGTCCTCTCCTGGCACTCTTCATTGAATCCAGATAGCCTTTTCTATGTCTTGAATGCCCTATATATGCTGATTCTGGAACCTATAGAGTTAACAATCAAGATTAACCATCACACAGAGCAAGTTTTGGTCACTCTGAAGAGTAAAGGCTTAAATCTGTTCCTGAAAAATCTTATTCTAACCTCAGAAAGTAGATCTACAAGAACAAATTTTGGGGAAGTACCAAGGCGGACACAGGTGAAGTTGATGGCCATTTGTTTAACATGAAATAAAACTGTGGTTGAGAGTTTCCACAGAAACATTCTACTTTTCAGGTTCAAATATAGAGATAAATGGATCAGAGAGAACTTGCATGGTCTCTGTTCTTGTTTTAAAAGTGAATTTGTCACATGAAGAGAGGGATGTATGAGAAATGGAAGTATTAAACATAAGACAATGAAATAGATGGAAGCTAGGAGGTAACGGAACCAGAATAAAGCAACTAAGAGTAAAGAGTTTAGCAATCCCACTGTAGCATAGTGGATCGTAGACAAGGAGGCATGGATAAAGGGAGAGAGTTTGGATATCGGGGCATTTGAAATTGAAATTTCAGAGAGCTTTCATATTATCCTTGGAATTAAAGTTGGGTTTTTTTCTTCAAAGTAAATGAGTGAAATGGGATGAATGCCTTTTGGCATAAGAGACTTAAGGAATAGACAGAACAGAAATTTCTAGTGAATTTGGAGTCAGCCAAAACTATAGAAAAAAAATGCAATGAAGAACTATAGAACTAGTGGTTAACCATATCAGTAAGTAAGAGAAATTTGCCAGTTTTGACAAATGGCTCTTGTGAAAAGAATAATTAATGAAGGGGTACTAATTTAATAAAGAAAATCTCAAAGGTAAATGGAGTTTTGTATTGATTAGTACAATTCATGATTAGAAAGTCTCAATAAAGAAAAATACATTCCTGTTTTATTATTCAGTAATTATTCAGACGCATAAATTATTTTTATTTTTATGCAGACTCCTACAACTCATCCAAGAGCGGCTGGTCGAGAAACTAAATATGTAAGTATCTTTCTAACCATGTTTACTTCATTTTCAAAGGAGGCCTGTACATATTTTAAAGGGAACTCAGTTTTACAGCAATTATAATGGAATTTATTCATTTTTTTTAATAAATGGGAAGAGATAAGATGCTATCATTGGACCAGTCTTAGGGAATTAGTTTATATCAGGTGTGTCATATCAAGGAACATTATCAACTGAATTCCGTTTTAAATTAACTACTGTTTAATACCCTTAGCTAAACAAAACAGAACCCTATCAACTGCTTTATGTACCTCCAAATATCAAAGTTTAGATGGTGTTTATTTTTATAAGCACTGTTTGAGTTTAAGAAACAGTCAACTCTTGTGCTTGACACTCTGAAGTTAGTTCGCATCCAAAGGAATCACCAGGTTAATTGATCAGTTTGTTGCTTTTTGGTGTTTAAATTATCAAGTAATTCAGTGTCTGTTTATGAGAAAAACTAAACCATAGAGCTGGAGAGCTATATTAGGGCATGAGAGCTCTGGCTGCTCTTGCAGAGGAAACAGGTGCATTTTCCTGCACCCAGGTGGTAGTTCCAGTGGCTGTAAATCCAGTTCCAAGGAATCTACTGTTTTGTTGGTTTGTTTTGTGTTTTGTTCTTGCCTGTGGCAGACAACAAGCACTCACATGAGGCACATATATACACTCAAACATTGGTCTTAAAGAATAACAATACACCAACAGATATGTAGATATGAACGGTTTTTAAAAGATAGATTATTGAATTTACTTTAACCCAAAAATCAGCTGTTAATTTTGAAATACTTTACATTGGTGTAGATTTTGGTTCATTGATACAAATTTAAGGTCAGTTTGGTTATACTGTATATATTTTATACTCTTTTAAAATGTTTATATAACTCATTTAAAATTATAATACATAATTTAAAAAATATAGATTAATAGTCATCTATGATAACCAAACTTATAGTCATGTTAAAAGAAATAATCTTCAAATGCTTCAAAGACCTACAAAATATGGCATTTATAATACTTTAAAAATTTAGACTTTTCTAGACAGTGAGACAGATCTGGTCCTAACAAGACCAGTCTACTTCAAATAAAAATGATAAGACATTAAAAAAAACTACATATAAAATTTGCTTTATTTGTGGCAATGGTTAGCCGCTAGACAAAAACTATTCTTATACTGACTACTAGATAATATGCTATATAAACTAAATACATAAGTTCCATAAAATATAACCATTACACTTTGACAAACATGTCAAGATAGTCCTTCAAGTTCCTACTCTATAAAATACAAACAAACAAACAAAAAACAACAATCCTGCCAAACATTCCCAAAACCTTTAGTAACCCAATCAAAAAATGGGGCTCAGATCTAAAAAGGGAATTCTCGGCAGAAGAATTACAAATGGCTGAAAGGCACTTGAAAAAGTGCTCAATATCTTTAGCCATCAGAGAAATGCAAATCAAAACAACTTTGCCACCTTACATCTTTCAGATGGGCCAAGATAAAAGACACAGATGACAGTCTATGCTGGAGAGGTTGTGGAGCAAAGGGAACACTCCTCCATTGTTGGTGGGAGTGTAAACTGGTTCAGCCACTCTGGAATGCAGTTTGGCGGTTTCTCAGAAAACTGAGAATCAATCTCCCCAATGATCCAGCAATACCACTTCTGGGCATATAACCTAAAGATGCACATTCACATTCCAAAAGCATTAGGTTAACTATGTTCATAACAGCATTATTCATAGTAGTAAGAACCTGGAAACAACCTAGATGCTTCTCAACTGAAGAATGGATTAACCCTGTGGTACATCTACACAATGGAGTACTACTCAGCAATAAGAAAAAATGATATCCTAAAATTTGCAGGCAAATGGATAGACTTTTAGAATATTCTACTGAGCCAAGTATCACAAACCTAGAAAGATAAGCAGGGGATGTACTTACTCATTAGTGGACTTAAAAAAAAAAAAAAAAAAAAAAAAAAAAAAAAAAAAAAAAAAAAAAAAAAAAAAAAAAAAAAAAAAAAAAAAAAAAAAAAAAAAAAAAAGCTAAGCATGTCCAAGCTGCCAACCAGAACCACTGAGCAGCTTGGGATTGAAACACTTTGCACCAGCACCTTGGAACCCATTTCCTCCAGATGAACACCTGACTCAGTCTTGAGGTTGGGGTGAGGAAAGCAGATCTACCTGGAGTGGATGCTGGACTAAGCCACCTTGGGATCTTGGACCTCCTGCCCTTGCTGGGGAGGAGATTTTGATGAAGAGAAGAGTGAGTGACTGGGAGTAGCGGGAGGGGGATGGGAGTCTGAACAAAGGGATACATGGATAAAAAAATATGACTTTATTTATAATAAAAAAACTACCAAACAACAACAAAAATACCAACTAACAAACTATGCCTTAGTAAGCAAAACAGTCCAACAGTCCTTCAACTTTTCTGCTTCACTAAAAAATATGCCAAAGACTCTATGCTTGTAGGCTAAAGATTAATGTCCCACTGTTACTAAAAAAAAACCTTAGATGACTGTCCAGCAGACAAATGTCTCTCTGTCATTTCTAAATTTTAAAAAAGTTGCTTGCATGACCTGTTTACTCAAATAATATTATATCCTTCTGGACTTTAATATAGTTAAAGATTAAATAGTTATGAATATAATTTTTTAAATTATTTTAAAAATATATTAATATAAAACTTTAAACTCACAAAAATATAATAAATAATAAAATATATTTTTAAACTTTACTAACTACAAATAAGCTAAATATTATAACTATAATTTTTACTTGATAACTGTTTAAAAATATAATTTTGCTACATTAACTTTAAAGCCTTCCTTTTTTAAGCCTTCCATTCTTATTAGACAAAAAATATAAAATTATCTTTCTATATGCTATAACATAAAAAAAAACTATTTTGGCTTATGACAGATATCTTAACAGTAGGTGGAGAAATCAAAACATAAATAAAACAAAATTAAAAAACCCAACATGATACAGCCACCCATAAAAAAAATAAAAAATAAATAAGCCACAGACCATGTGACAAAACAAATCAAAGCCATAGGCCAAACAAAATAAAATTAATATAAACATCTAAGTCATTTTTAAAGGCCTAAATGATGACACACAGATCCATACCCTAAAACTGGTCCAAGCCAAAAACCTCATTCTACAGATATGAACTTAGATGCTTAATTTGAATGGTGCTGGGTTGGCTTAGCACTTGACACACATAGAGCCTTATCCATTTTTCTCAATCACATCTTGATTGTGGTTCTCAAATGCTTCTGCACCAGCATATTCTACTATAAATAAGACAGTTTCCTAGCAAATATTGAGCATTTAATCTAAAATTAATCACTAAACTTCTCCTTTTACAGCACATGCTGTTTTCTCTAATCTGCACTTTTCATCATTATCAAGGATAAATAGTTATTAAACGTGTATTGTGTGCCATGCCATCACCACACTTCACACCTTTCTGCCTTCATTTGGATCTCTCTAGGGCAAATAATAAGCTCAGAGAAATTATTAAATTTTATCATATTCGGGAAATGATGTTTACAAGATGTGGCAGGAACATGGTTCAGAGCATTTTCTGGAAGCGTTTTCTGTCAGTTTCCATTATTATCGGTAGTCCTTTGGAGGAATGCTCTGAAAAACTTAGAGACATTGATAGGCTAGACCATGGTGGTAACTGTTGCTTCCGGGGAAGATCACTTACTTTATTTTACCATGCCTTCATTTTCATCCAGAGGTTAGGAGTGGTGATAGCTTTCTCATTTGATTAATTTAAGGTTTATAAGGTTCATATGTGAAAAACCCTTAGGACACACTGGAGTTATTCATAAATCATAGGCCCCCTCTTTCTTTCCCCTTATTTTTGCATTCACCCACTCCCCATCCCTTCTCTTGCACCTATCTAGTGTTAGAAGATTAGCTGCCTCATGATTTGGCTTTGTTGATTCTTTAGTAGACAAAGAAAAAAAAACACTCCTTAGAAAAATATACACATATGTTTATGTGTATTTATATATCTATATAAATATGTATTTCAATACACCACACACACACACACACACACACACACACACACACACACACACACACACACACATTATGTTCTTGATTATAGGCATGTCTGACAGCTGCCACCATCTAGCTAACTCTCCTGGGGGAAGTGTCTTAATTTGTATTTTTTTTCTGTACTTGTGTCTCTAATACTTGCATTTCTGTGGGTGTGGAGAGCAGAGATTGACATCATGAGTTTCTTCAACCACTTTCCATTCTACTTATCAAAACAGGGACTCCTGCTTCAGCTGAGAGTCTGACACTTTAGCTAGTGTAGGCTGCTGGCTGGATCCAGGATTACCAGGCTCTGTCATCTGAGTGCTGAGGTTATCGGTGGCTTGCCAAGTCTGGGGAGGGTACAGGAAAAACTTGGGGCTTCAGGTTTTCACAGCATTTTACTTACTAATTCATCTACCTAGGCTCTTAAAAGGTTCTTTATTATTAAACCTAATCAGGGGAGACTATCTTTTCATCCCCAGAGTTTACAGGAGTTGAGTCATTTACCTATGAATCATTGAACAAACTCAAGGTTAAATTAAAACAACCATAACTTTGATTCTACTAAGATTCCTGATCTTAATTAAAGTGTGTTTCTTGAGCAAGAAACTCTGTCTTTTACTTTCTCTTACAACATAACTTTTAAATAATAATGTGACATCTCAAATACGTCCATGGCTTTAGAAGATCTGTCTTTTTAAGAGGACATGTTAAAATGGCAGATAAAACCAGTTCTTTGGTGTCACAGTTACCAACACACATCTATGGTTATTATAATTACTAAATGATAGCTTATGCGTTTACCCTGAGGAAGAAATAACACAATTTTAGGACAGAAGTTCAGTTTAACTTTAGGCTGTCCTCTTATGTCAAGCATGTCTTAAATGGGATATATTCTGACTTTAGAAAATGAACAAGACAATAAGTCATTTTTGAAATTCTAACACAATAGATAAAACAAATGATGTTTTATCAAAGTATAAATTTGAATAGTTTTTACTTCATTAATTTCTCATTTTAATTTTATCTCATGTCCTGTTAGAGTAACTTTGAGAAATTCATAGACTAACATTTTAGTATTTCACTCTCTTGGGGAAATTAGGCAAGTTCATGGTAATATAAATGCTGAGACTCCAGGTTTCATTAACTTTGAAGGGAGTCCTACATTCAAATCAAAGGCAAGAGCCTTTGTGTACACCAGTCTGTGTACCACTGAGGAAGCAGAATATGGGAAGGATTACAGTCAGGAAGAGAACTGAGTGCTCTGGACAATATCCTGAGCAAGGTATCACCAAACATCTAACTCTGTTTTCCACTTTTCTTCATTGATTTGTCAAACATTTATTGAATATCTGCCATGTACAATATATTGAGGGATCACTGGGTTGTGTGAAGTGAACACAAAGGTCCTTACTTCTGAGATATAAATGCCAATACAGGCCACAAGAACTAGCTAAAACATCAAATGAGCTATCTACTTTCTTATAGAGATAGGAGAGAGACAGCCAGAGAATTCAATGATACTAAGAGACAGGCAGAGTGGGCCTTTTCTGCTGTATTAGCATGTTAGTGAGCTCATGGACTTTCAATTTTCCTGTGATGATTGTAATAGGTTAATTAAATAATATGTGAAGAATTATTCAGTGCGGCTCTTATGTGGAAGGCTTCCATCTTAGAAAGAGAGAAAGAAAAGTAGTGGAGACCAAAAGGAGAAGGACAGACGAAACAGAGGGGAAGAAGGAAGGAAGGAAGGAAATAAGATAAAGACGACGAAACAGAGGGGAAGAAGGAAGGAAGGAAGGAAATAAGATAAAGACGAAACAGAGGGGAAGAAGGAAGGAAGGAAGGAAATAAGATAAAGACGAAACAGAGGGGAAGAAGGAAGGAAGGAAGGAAATAAGATAAAGACGA
>PVIH01017484.1:0-41675 GCA_004025045.1 Sigmodon hispidus
AGAGAGAGAGAGAGAGAGAGAGAGAGAGAGAGAGAGAGAGAGAGAGAGAGAGAGAGAGAGAATAAGGTCTGGAAATGGCTCAATGGAGCTGAATTTGAGTGATTCACAATTACCTGGAATTCTAGTTCTAGGGGATTTGACACCCTTTTTTGGCCTTCATAGACACCTGCATCTACTCATATGCACCCCCAGAGACACACAACCTACACACAATTAAAAATAAATCCTAAAAAAAGAAAACAGGACAATTATAGCTGTAACCAAAAGGCAAAAACAAAAACTTGTAGGAAATGATGAACTGATGCACTAAGTCCTTTGTGTCTCTACCTCAGTTTTCCTTGATAGTAAGGTCTTACAAAACTCTACTCCACCATTATATTCAGGCCATCCATTGACTTGAATTCGGACTGAAGATCTCATTCGATTTCAGCTGTTTTGTAGTTGTTATGTTTATATGTAATTACATTGTGGCTTTTATTTATTTATTTTTCAATTCCTGAAAATTAATTCTAGGTCCCTATGAAGCTCATCACTGAGAAACTCTATGCAAGTGTTTTACTGCTGAACAATGGCCTCAACATGTCACAGGGGCATTGATTATCACTCTACCACTGAGCCACACCCTAGCCCCTTACTGGGGGATTCTAGACAGGTGCTCTACCACTGAGCCACACTCCTGCCCCTCACTGGGGGATTCTAGGCAGGTGCTCTATCACTGAGCCACTCAGCCCCTCACTTGAGGATTCTAGGCAAGTGGGACATGCATTCAACCCCTTACACAGACATTCCACTCCTGATCTTCTGTTCCAATTTTCGTTGTTATTTATTTGTTTCTGAAATAGGTCTCTTGCTTGTCAGCCCATGGGAAGTTGATTAGACTAGTTATCCAGCGCACTCTAGGAATCCACCAGTTTCCACCTTTCCCGGCTTAGGATTGCTAGTACAGATCACCATGTGTGGCAAATTCTTAAAAAAAAAAATTTTTTTTTAAATGTGGATTCTGGGAACTTGGTACTAGGTTTTGTAGACCAGTGGTTCTCAACCAGTGGGTCATAACCCTCAGTGACCATCAGAAAACACAGGTTTTTACATTATGACTCATAACAATAGCAAAATTACAATTATGAAGGAGCAACAAAGATAATTGGAGGCACTTTACTAACAGGTCACAGCATTAGGAAGACTGAGAACCATTATTGAAGAACAATTATTATCCTAAAAGAATTGTGCCCCACATTTCTGTTATATATCACTATAGGTTTCCCTTAGGTAGAAGCAATGTGTCCATTTCTATAAGCTGTTTATAGAACCCACATGCAACACTTTGATGTGTGCATTTCCTGAAAACTCACTGAGCATTTTGCATAGGACTATGAGCCCAGACCCCACAATGCCAGAGAAAGGAAACTGGTCCCATGACTTGCCTTAGTCATTCCATCCTTGATTGCCAACTGCATTTAAAGAGAACTCAAGGAAGGAGCAGCCGGGAGCTGAGACACCTCCCTGTGGTCTTGGGAGCTTTTCCTGTCCTCTGGTTTGCTCCTCTTTTGCTCCGTAATATGACTTCCCCTGCTATTTCAGGCGAAGAGGCTTCAGAGCATTTAGAATCAATATCACAGTAAATAAGAAACATAATGAAAGGAAAACACACTCCAGCCTGTAGACAAATTTTATCGCTTAAATTCACATGTTGTTAGAGTCAGCTGCAGATAACAGGGTTTGGACTGCTTGTCTCCCCCACCCCCTGTGTGTGTGTGTGTGTGTGTGTGTGTGTGCGCGCCTGTGTGTGTGCCTGTGTGAATGTGTAGGTTGAATACCACTCCTAAGCTTCTATCTACTTTTTTCTCCTTTCTTTTTTTTTCTTTTTGCTAAGATTGAGTTTATCACTCATCTAGAACTTGACAAATAGGCAAGGCTTGCTGCCTAGCAAACGCTCAGGCTCTGCCTGTCTCTGCTCACCAGCGCTGGGAATATGAGTTTGCACTGAGCATTCTGTTTTTAAAATGAGTTCTAGGGGTTGAATTCATGAGTGCTTTACATACTGAGCTGTCTTTGCAGGCCTTGACTGCTTTTTGTATGGGTAGGATACCAAATGCCTCTTTAGTTTGGGATAATCACTTGTAGACATCATGAGGCTTACTTGTCAGTTTCTATAACTTGTACTTATTTACTATTTTTAAAAGTAGTAATATTTATTCATCCATCCATCTATCATCCATTCATCTATCTACATATCTATCTATCCATCTGTCCATTCATCATTCTATCCATCCATCTATCCTTCTATCCATCCATGGATCCATCCATTTATCTATCTATCTATCTGTCTGTTTGTCTGTCTGTCTGTCTGTCTGTCTGTCTATCTATCTACTTATCCATCTGTGGGCATGCATGCCTCATAACATGTGTGACAATCAGAGGTCAATTGGGTGAGTCTTTTCTCTCACATGGGTGTCAGGGATGGAACACAGGTTGTCTTGTGTGGCAACGAGTTCCTCTGCCCACTGAGCCATCGCACTGGCACTCAACGGGAGAAGCAGAAGGTGGGAATTTTTTGACAGTGGAGTTAAAGGCCATGGAGATTTTTCCTTTCCCGGTGTCCCTCTTCGGAGATGCACAAGTTGGAGCAATGTATTGAGTTCAGCGCTTTGGTGCTTGGGACCTTGTGTCCTTTCTGATTCTTTCCTGTCTTTAGATTTCTTGTTTCTTCCTTTTATCTCAGAAGCATTGGCTCCTGTCAGTGGAAAACAGCCTAAAAGGGTCAATAGCCATTTCCAATCCAGAACATGAGCTTCTCCTTCTGGACCAGCATCCCATGTGTGATGGGGACCCGCATCCCCATTCTCCATCAGGAATTCCAGTTCCAAATGCAATGTGGTGATGCTTACCTTCAAGTGTCAACTTTTACAAGTCAAATCACCTGGTGAGAGTCTTGGCTGGCCTGTGGACACATCTGTATGGCATAGTCTTGCTTTATTTTTAATTTTTTTTAGTTATTAAAACTTTATTATAAAGAACTTACAAATAAAAAAAAATCACACAATGAAATTGACCAGACTCAAAGTATATATATATGTATATATATATGTAATTATATAGTTAGAATATACTTATATATAGTTAGTTAGAATAGCCCTTCTGAAGCGCTGGGACTTCACATTGAATTTTATGCTTCTGCTATCGAATATATTTTTATGGACTTATCCACCAGGAGAAAAACAAACAAATAAAAAATCCATGACAGAGTTAAAACTAGAAAAACAACTTTATATCTTCTTTCATGACTCAATACATATGTCCACCACATATATTCAGCCCTTCCTTATCACTCAATATATTTACCTGTTCTTATTTTTCTTTTATGCATGTTATATTGTACATGTGGGGGATTGTCTTGGTTGTTAATTGATTTTGGAAGACCCAGCCCACTGTGAGTGACACCATTCCCTAGGCAGGGAGGTTTGAACTGAGTAGAAAAATAAAGCTTAGCAGAGGCAGGCAAACAAGTGAGCAAGTAAACATACATGCATGCATGCATTCCTCTCTGTTTTTGACTGCGGCTATGATATCACTAGCAGTGATAGACTGTCACCTGGCTCGTTAGTAGAAATAAATTTTTCTTCTCCTAAGCTTCTTGCTGCCAGGTGTTTTCTTATAGCAATCAAAATATAACTAGGGTAAAGGGCATGTGTTTTTCTGGGTACTTCACACGCAGTCACATTTGTTCTTCATATATTTCCAGGTAGGGCATAAGATGGGACACACTGGTCATTTTTATGTTGGCAAATTGCTGAAGAGCCTTCAGAGAGAGTGTATCCTCAAGACAAGTCTATGGCAGGTTTCAGAAAGTTCCTACAAACAGACAAGTACCAGAGCTCATAACTTTCCAGGGGTAAGATATAGGCAAGCACATCACTTAGAAATGTCATTTGTAAATGTGACTCTTTCTTGGCCCCCTTGTAGTACTATAACAGAACAATTGAGACCGCATATTTCTGCAACATAGAATTTAGTGCTTATGTTTCTGGGACCAATGAAGTTCCAAGTCTAAGTATCAGCAGATTGTCTGGTGAAAGCCTGGTCTATATTTGTGTCTTAACCCAGCAAAAGGGACCAACTAGCTTCCTTGGGTCTTTCATAAGGGTACAGATCCCATTCTTGAACCTCCCTGTTATACATTTTCTCATCAAAGAGTACAGCTTTCATTGTTTTATTGCAATAGTGAGCCTTAAAACAGAACCTTAGATATGATTGGCAAGAGCACTGCCACTGAGTCATAACCCCAGGCCATCACTGGGGCAGTTAGGCAGGTGATCAACCACTGAGCCATAACATTAGCCCCTCACTGGAAATTCTAGGCAAGAACACCACTGCTGAGCTAGTGCCCTAGCCCCTCACTGTGAGATTCTTGGCAAATGCTCTACTACTGAGCAAAACTCCTGGTTCTTCACTAGGGGCTTCTAGGTAACCATTCTACTTCTGAGCTATATCCTTGATCTCTTTTTAAATTTTATTTTGAGATTTTGTCTCATAGCCTAGTCTGGCCTTGAACTTATAATCCTCCTATCTCAAACCTCCCAAGTGCTAATATTACAGGTATATAATCTACCTTGTATAGACAGGATTTTAGCTTTCGTCTTATAAATACTGGGGTGACAAACCCTCTCTGTGCCTCCATTTTCTTATCCACACTGATGCTCATAACACCCTTTTACTTAAACAGGGTTGCCAAGAAGGCTGGAATAGGTAGTCACAGTTGCCTGTGGCCCTCAGTAAAGACTCAATACACATTAAAGAAAGAATCATAGCTTGTTAAAGTCTGCAAGACATCCTCATTAGATTATGAAAGGGGGTCTAATCTCTCTGAATGGTATATTCTGGAGCTTTTCCTGATTAGCTGACATTTTTACTTAGCTTCATTAGCAATTTGGGGATATAAATATTTCATTGCTGAGTACTTGGGATGTAAAAAAAAAAAAAAAAATCAGTGGTTGTCAGGATAGTGACTCTTATCTTGCCAAAGCCCATCTCACTAGGCTTACAATTTTGACTCCTTCATTTTTAGGATACACATGTTTCATAGCCACCAAAGGGGACCTACCTATATGTTTATGTATTTTATAAAGGAATTATTTTAATTTAATTATGTGTATGTCTGTTTGGGAATGTGCATGTGTCTTGTGAATGCAGGTACCTGTGGAGGCCAGAAGGGGGCGTCAGATCCCCTGGAGGTGGAGTTACAAGTGGTTGTGTCTTGACATGGAACTAAACTTCAGTACTCTGAAGAGCAGTGTTCCCTTTTAAACACTGAGCTGTCTCTCCAGCCCATTTTTATGTAAAAGTATAAAAATAAGAGCTTTTGTTTCTTACATAAAAATAAGTTTCAGGTCCCACAAATCTGAATTTATTTGTTTTGGAAAAGAAACATCCCATTTTTAAAATGTGCATGTGCACGGGAGAATGTGAGTGCCTATAAAGTCCAGAGGAAGGACTGCATCTCTGGTGCTGCAATCACAGGTAGCTGTGAGATGCCTCATGTGGATTTTGAGAACCAACCCTGGGTCCTCGGTAAGGACAGTACATGTTCTTAACTGCTGAGCCCTCTCTCCAGTCTAACTTTTAATATGAGTTCTGGGACTCAAAATCAATTTGTCATGCTTTCACAGTAAGCGCTTCACCCACTAAGCCATCTATCACTCCCAAACCCTCATTTTGAAGATAATATTTAGAATTTTTGTTATTGGTTTATCGTGGCAGGGAAAGCATGGTGACTGAAGGGGTATTTAGCTGAGGTCATACACTCAGTGGCTGGAGGGAGGGTGTCAAGGGCTAGAGCCTCGAAGAAGTTCACGCTCATCTGGGTAGAGCAGGAAGCTGTGAAAACAGAACACCGGCCCACAGCTGGCTTGCTTTTCTTTTCTTCTTCCATCTTAAGCAGCCCATGCATTGTGCGTGACTTCTCGTAGACAGACACAACACATGATTCTGTTCTTTCTAGAATGAGAACACACAACAGACCGATATGATGGTTCTACCAAAGTCCGACTGGTAAACCAGTGTGTTTTCTTGGCATTATAAGCAGGAGTATGGCTGTCAGGTTACGAAAGAGGGGCAGGGATGATTCAGATGCAGGTACATCACTCAGAAACCCATCCCAAGAATGATGATGAGTCATGAAAGCTGAAGCCTCGGACCTCTCTTGCACGACTTGCTGACAGCTCAGTAGGTCTGAAAATCTCCCCCCAACAGCTCAGCTAGTCACTCTCCTCTCCCAGTGCATCTTCTTGCTTCTATAACATCGAGGGGAAAGGGTCTGGTGTATCTTGTAATTTTCAACTTTCCCAGACATGGAAATTTCTTTACTTTCTGAGTCTCATGCCCCCGCCCCCTTCCTGGAGGAAATTGCTGCACCACCACGGAACAGTGCCGTTATTATTGAAGATGAGTTCCCCGCTCTCCATCTGTTAATCACCTCTGGAAACTTTTCTACAGACATACCTCAAAGATGTGCCTCGGTAAATTTTAATCCAATCAAGACGCCTATGAAGAGTAGCTAGGCATTGGTCTTGTTTCAGCTGCATTTTATACAGTTAGTGGGCTGGTTATTTTAGGCATAAAGATCTGTTCATGCACACCTGGGAATCTAGGAATTTTAAGCCTATTTTTTTTCGTAGCTTATTTGCACATACATAAAATTTGAAAATATCTCAGGAAAAATGATGCTTCGGAAATATAAAGTGTCTCGATGAATGCCTGTTATAAAACTGTGTCTTTTGGGCTGAATGTCATTGAACCCCAGTCTTGGTGACCTGGGTACAGCCAGAGGCTGGTACTGGGAGAAATTATGGGCTACTAACAAGATACCAAAACTTAGGACTCGACTCCCCCCAACTTCGGGGAGGGGGATGTATTGCAATCTAATTATCCAGCCTGAAGGAATTTTGTTTTGAGGCCAATGACCTCAAAACTTCTGGTTTTTCTGCTTCGACCACCAAAGCACTGAGATTATGGACCATAATGATCGTTGGAAAACCCCACCGGGAGGAGGAATCTTATCTTAGTGTCCTATTTGACCCTTCCAGATAGGTGGTAGCTTTTGGTGACCCAGGAGAGTACAGTGAACTGGCCAGGAGCAAGGACCAATCATGAAGAAATTGATTGGTGGTGTCTTAGCACTAACTGCCAACTTGGCAGTGCCTAGAGTCACCTTAAATAAAGGATTGTCCAGGTCAGAATGGCAGTGGGCATGTTGTAGGGGAACATGTTGATCATTTTTATTGATGTAGGAGAGCCCAACCTACTATGGGTGACACCATTCCCTAGGTAGGTGGTCTTGGCCTGTATAAGAAAGCTAGATAAGCAGGATCCTATCAGGGATCTAGCAAGAAGCACTCCTGGTGATTCCTTGTACTTACTGGGCTGTGAGTTTGTTCTCTGGTCAGAAGTAATGCTTCCCAGAATTGCAAGCAAGCCTGCTTCCAGATTTCTGTTTAAATTCCTTCCCTGACTTGCCTAGATGATGATCCATGAACTGGAAGGGTAGGTCAAATGACTTTCAGATAATAAAAAAGAAATCTTTTTTTTTTTTTTTAAAAGAGACCAAGATGACAAGACAGCTAAGCAAATAGAGACACTTGTCACACAAGCCCGTCGACCTGAGTTCAATCCTGAAATTTACATAAAAGTGGAAGAACAGAACCAGCCCACAAAGTTGCCCTCTGACCTCTCCACACGTGTGCCGTGGCACACACACATCTCTCTCCTTCCACAATAATGGCAGACAGAATGCTTTTAAAATATTATAAGTGTGACAAGGCTAACAGACACAAGTGACTGTAATTTTATGAACTGTCTAGACTAGGCAAACTCATAGAGACAGAAAATGTTACCAGTGGTCACCAGGGTCTGTGGCAAGGAAAATGAAAGCAAGTCTTTGGGGCAGTGACTCCCCATCTTCCTGATGGGGAGTCACTTTAATCCAGTTCCTCATGCTGCGGTGACCCCCCAACCATGAAGTTATTCTCATTGCTACTTCATAACTGTTAATTTGCTAATAATGTTAAGAATCACAATGTAGGGGGCTGGAGAAGTGGCTCAGAGGTTAAGAGCACTGGATGCTCTTCCAGAGGTCCTGAGTTCAATTCCCGGCACCCACATGATGGCTCACAACCATCTATAATGACATGCAGGCATACGGTAGCACACTGTATATATAATAAATAAAATCTTTTTAAAAAGAATCACAATGTAAATATCTGGTATTTCTAATGGACTTATGTGACCTCTGTGAAAGGGTTGTTCAATCCCTTCCCAGAAGATTTTCTATACACAGATTGAGAACCACTGCTTTAGAGGACCTGGGTTTATGATAAATATAATAGAACATTCCTAGGACACTTTGGATGTACTTAATACTACTGATATGAACTTTTTTTGGATGTTTCAAATCTTTTTTAAAAATCTTTATTCTTTTTTAAAAAAATTTCCCTATACCCACCACTTCTCCTCTGCCTTCTCCTCCTCCCAGACCTCCCTCAGCCTACCTCCCACCCCATCCCCCCATCCCTTTCCCTAGGAAGGCAAGTGAGTCAGTTTGGTCTAGCATATCCAGTTGAGGTAGGTCTGAGTCCCTCCCTCCCAGAATCAAGGTTGAGTGAGGTGTTTCTCTGTAGGGAATGGGCTCTGAGACATCAGTTCATGCACCAGGAATAAACTCTAGTTCTACTGTAAGAGGCTCCACAAACTGCCCACACCATTCAACTATCATCTGATGGTTTAGTTCCTTTCCATGAAGTTTCCTCAACTGTCATCTCATTGTTAGTGAGCTCCCAATAGCTTGAGTCAGCTATCTGTGTGGGTCTTCTCATGATCCTGATCCCTTTGCTCATATACTCTCTCTTCTCTCTCTCCTGCTGGACCAGAAGCTCAACCTGGTGCTTAGCTATTGATCTCTGCCTCCATCCATGGCTAGATGAAGGTTCTGTAACGTCAGTTCAGGTGGTCATTCATTCTTTTGGTTATGTGAGCTTCTGAGACTTCCCATGTTGGCATGAGACTCCTCCCCGCTGCTGGCAAACCCTTATGAGGCTGGCTGTAATATGCCAGTTTTAAGACAAGCAGGAAACTTGCATTTTCACAGGCTCCCAGGTAACCTGGACTCTGAGGGTGCTTGGCTTGGAGGCAGACCCTGTTGTTGTGTTTTCTAATTGGAACACTCCGTCTGTGCTGTTCACTCATCCCCAGCTGCCACAACCCACACTTGTTCCCAAGGAGCAGCAGGTCCTTTATCTCAGCAGCTTCGGGCAGGGAATGGTGTCAGTAATCAGAATGGTGGTGGGGGAGAGAAGGTGACTTGTGACAGCATCAGTAATAAAATCCTGGTTTGGGCACTTCTGCCATCACTCACCCCTTACCTGAATTTTTACATTCTACAGTTTTGGTTACCATCAGCCAATTATGGTGCAAATAATTTAAAAGTGCAATGGAATATTTCAGAAACAAATAGCTTGTAGGTTGTAAAGATTTGTTTCATTATTATGTGTCTATATACACACATAGACATAGATATACACAACACACACACAAACACAAACTTCTCAGGCTGTAACTCAGACCTACCCATGCAAATTAGCATTTTAGAACACTCACAAGCACACACCAATTCCTCATGCACACATAGTATGAGAGACCAGAGTCTCCTGCAGCCCTAGTGACTGTGAAGGTGGACGGGTAAGGTTATTCACTGTATGAATCCATGAACTCCACCCAGTCCTTGCCTAAATGGTCACCACTCAAGCCCATGTCTATGTGGCCCAGAGCTTCTTGTGTTGATTTTGGAAGTGGGTGGAGCAAGTCTCCAGGGTTAACCCTTGTTCCTAAATAGGGCTTTGAGACAGGGGAATACCTAGGGAGTATTGTATAACCCTGAGGAGTGTGAGGAGACCAGGTAGAATTCTGTAAGGACAACCTCCCCCATTGGTTCATACTGATTGTGTCCTCATTTCTCACTCAAACCCAGGATAACAGTTGTTGCTGAGAAGCAGACATACCTTCCTTGCTAGGCCCTCCTGATCATGGGTGGCCCCTCCCCAACTCCCCCCAAATACTGTTTATCAAAATCCTCAGCCACACAAGGATTCTCAAATGGCACCTGGCCAATTTAGTATTGGATTTCCTCTAGTCCTGGAAGGTAAACATTTATCTCTGCAGAAATAGGTTTTTGTTTTCTTATTTGAGTTTGTCTTAAGGAAAAAAGAAACTTACACAAAGTGTTATTCTTACTTATTTTATTTATTTTTTTTCTCAGTGTTGGGATTGATCTTGGATATGCTCTGCCACAGAGCAATACCCCCAATCCTTTTAATTTGTGTGTGTGTGTGTGTGTGTGTGTGTGAGTGTGTGTGTATTATTTGCATGTATGTGCACATGTGTGCTCCTCCGAGGCTAGGGGTTGATGTGGGTGTTTTCTTAATGTCTCCTCACCTTAATCCCTGGCACTAGGCTGGCAGTCAAGGAATCCTTCAGTCTCCAGCCTCCCCACCTAGTTTTGGACTTACAGGCTCATGCCACTATACCTAGCTTTATAATAGGTTTTGGGGACCCAATCTCAAGTCTTCATGATACAGAGAGTGATTTACCACGAGCCATCTCCCCAGGCCCATTTATTTCTCAGAAGCTATTTTCAAATGAATAGTATTTAATCCATTGCCACTGGCAGGATTTCCCATTGGCTACCTTATTAACTGTTTTTTAGTAGGCTTATTATTCTTTGCTCAGGTGAAAGAGTTCACCAGCCCTGTGGTGATATATCTTTTTTGTGTGTAAATGTATTGTGGAATAGTGAGCACATATCCCCTCACACCCTGCTTAACTTAATTCTCCTGCTCCAAATAGTTTCTACACTTTGATCTGTAGCCATTTTTTGTCACCTCTGACATGGTTTCCTCAGGCCGTCTGCCCAGTTCTGTAATCCTCATTCAGATTCCTTTAAAACTGTGTGGAAGAAAAGGAGAGAAATAGGAATCATTGTGAGAGGCCGAGAAATGGCTGACAGGCTAGGGAGCTTGCCAGCATGTGTGACAACCAGAGCTCCCTCCTCAGACCCATACACAGGGAAGAGAGAACCCTTTCCTGCAAATTGCCCTCTGACTTCTACATACATCCCATGGCCCGTACTGAGGTGGGGAAGGGTTGGCATTGGGATAGGTGACTTTGGTGTTGGGGTGGGAGGACCCTGCATAGACCTTCTCCTCCCATCATGACAACCCTTGACTGACGTAAAATTTGTAGCGCTTCACCTTTTCTTACATCTCCCTGTTTGTCAGAACACTCCATATTCTCTCTTCACCAGCACCACATGGCTGTATCTTTAAGGAACAAAATCCATGTCACAGAGAGGCCGGCCCCTACATCTGCTGAAAAGACGGGCCTTTCAATTGACAAAAGCTACCAGGTTTCTTTAAGGTCGGAAGGATCTGTACAATTTCTGTTAGAGGAAGCTTTAGAACTGTCTATGGCAAAGTCACTTAAAAGGGCTGTGTACAGTGGCCATGCCTCTAGCCCCAGCACTGAAGGGGCAGAGGTAGGAGGATCGCTGGTGTTCCTTGGTTAGCTTGTATAGTAAGAGTTTCTGGCTCACCCTAGCTCTGAAGTCTGGACCTATTGTCCCAAATAATCACACAAAGTCTTATATTAATCTCATACTGATTAGCCTATGGCTCAGGCATATTACTTGCTAACTCTTAGTCTTAAACTAACGCTTGATTAGCCAAGTGGCTTAGAACCTTTTCTCAGAGCAGCATTCTGGCCTTCTTTCCTCTGCATCTGCCTGGCATCTCTGCTCTGCTCTTCCTCTTTGTAGAGTTTTCTTGGTCTGGTAGCTCCGCCCACACTTTCTGTCTGCCTCTGGCCAATCAACGTTTTATTAAACTAGTAGGAGGGACAAATATTTATAATGTACAAGAGCATAATTCTACATCAAGCTTGTCTAGCTGAATAAGCATGATCCAGATTCAGTAGAAATTCTGTCTCCCCCCCACCAAAAAAAAACACCCACCAAAATAGGCTGCTGATGCACATCTTTGATCTCAGCACTAGGGAGGCAGAAGCTGGCTTCTTGCTAAAGAAAGTATATTGAGTTCTCTACAGAACAGTTTTTCTTTCATTTCTACCCTATATTAGTTACTCTCCTTTGGCTATGAGAGAAGTATCTTGACAAAACAACTTGTGGAAGGAAGGGTTTGTTTTGGTTCACTGTTGGGGGTTACATAGTCCACCCTTGTGAGGGAGGCATGGCGGCAGGAAATGAGGCAGCTGGTCCCCTTTACCTTCAGTCAGGAAGCAGAGAGATGAATGTTGATACTCAGTTTGCTTTCTCATTGTTCATTCAGTCCAGGACTTCAGTCCCTATGTGACTCATTCAGTATGAATATTTCCACCTTACTCAACCTAATCCAGAGGCTGCCTCACAGATATGCCAGATGAGTCTAGATTCTGCCAAAATGACATTGTTAACTATTCACATGTGTCACAGCACAGCTGTCCTAGATGAGGGTGTGGAGCTGTATCCCAACTTCCTAGCTAACAGAGAGGTAAAATTCCTCACATGACACTTTTTTTTTTCAAACAAGGAACTTTCTAAAGACATATAGCTATCCTGGTGACTTATAATGTTTATTCCCAATACTTTTAAGCTATGTATATTTGAATATTTGTGTGTGAATACGTGCATGTGTATACAGAGATCAATGGAGTCTAAAAGAGATGAGCAGGTCCCCTGGAGCTAGAGGTACAGGCAGTTTTGTGCTGCCATTGTGGGTGCTGAGAACTGAATTCTGGCACTCTCCATGAGGTGTTAGTACTCTTAACTAATGCACATCTACCCAGCCCCATCACAGTGTTTAGGATGCAGACCTAAGGTGATTCATGTTTTGCATTTTGTCATTTATAGAGGAGCTGAAGGCCCCCTTGGAAGAGTATGTCCATAAACGCTACCCTGGGCTGGTGAAAGTGGTCCGCAATCAAAAGAGAGAAGGCCTGATCCGAGCACGCATCGAAGGCTGGAAGGCGGCCACTGGCCAGGTCACTGGCTTTTTTGATGCCCATGTGGAATTCACTGCCGGCTGGTAGGTCATGAGCTGACACTTACTACTTAGTAAGAGCTGAATCTGGGAGGTGGGATCTTTTGGCTTGTTTCTTCTGGAGCTTGGTGAGAAGGCTGTCGTGTTAAAGTTGGAAAGCAAGAAAGTAGGAAATCATGGGCTGCCTTTCTAGACCCTGTTATTGTTATCATCACTCTATGAGTACCTAGCATAAGCATCTTACAAAAGAAAGAAACCAACTTTAACTCATGGTTTAAGGGTATGGTACATCACAGTGGGAAAGTCATGGCATCAGAAACTTGTGGCAGTTGATCACATGGTACCCACAGTCAGGAAGCAGAGAGAAATGGATGCTGGGGCTCAGCTCACTTTCTCCTTTTTATTCAGTCCACAACCCCAGCTCATAGGATTATGCCACCTATGTTCAGAGTGGGTCTCCCTACTTCAGTGAACCCAAGTTAGAAGCTCCTTCACAGACGGGCCCACACTGACATCTATTTTGGTTCTAGATCCTGTCAAGATGACAGTCATTATTAACCACCATAATCATTGTGGTGATTAGTAAATTCAAAGCCAGTCTGGGACACATGAGTCCTTGCCCCCAAAATGAATCATTTTTCTAAAATAGTTAACAACAGATAGGGACTGAGGAAATGATATAATAGTTAAGAGTACTAACTTCTCTTGCAAAAAACTCAATGGTAGTCAAAAGTTTCTGACCCATCCTAAGCCCAAGGTCCAGATCCACAGAGTCTTAGTCCCAAAGAATTACACAGAAGTCTATACTCATTACAAACCCTTTGGCCTATGGCTCATACATATAACTTGCTAACTCTTACTCTTAAACTAATCCATGCTTCTTATCTTGTTTAGCCATGTGGCTTGGTACCTTTTCTCAGAGCAGCATTTTGGTCTTGTTTCCTCTGCTTCTGCTGGCATCTCTGCTCTGCTCTGCTCTTTCAGTTCCCATCATTCCCCTAGTTTGCTAGCACCACCTATACTTTCTACTGGCCAATCAGCATTTTATTAAACCAATATGAGCAACAAATCTTTACAGTGTACAAGAGCAATGTCCCACAGCACCCAACTGTGTATGGGTACATATCGGGTAGGGGAGCTGTGTAAGTGTGTACAGGTGTGTGCATGCATGTGAGTGAGTGTGTGTGTGTGTGTGAGTGTGTGTGTGTGTGTGTGTGTGTGTGTGTGTGTGTGCGCTTGTTGAGGCCAGAAGATAACCTCAGGTGTCATTCTTTACGTGTCATCCTATTTTTCAGAACAGGGTCTCTCGCTGACATAGAACTCATCAAGTATGTTAAATGACTAACCAGTGAGTCTCAGGGTTCCTCCTGTCTCTGTGCTGAGATCACAAGTGTGTGCCACTGTGTCTAGGTTTTTCACATGTGTTCTGAGGATTGAACTTCGGTCCTCATGCTTGCATAGCAAGTGCTTCATCAATTATTCTATCTCCCCAATCCTTCTAGCCATTCGATTCCGGCCTTAACCTCCTGCCAATCATTTAGCCACCTCACCTCCGTCAACTTCCCTCCTAACCACTTCTCCTGTCTCATACCTACTCGGCTAATGACCCTCTCTCTACACTGGTGCATTCTCATTTACCCTTAGGAAGGCAATGGATCCCTGGATTTATTCTTTGGTGTGTTTGGCTCTGTAATCCCTGTGTAGTCCTAGTGTAGCCCAGGTTACAGATATGCCTACTGCGCTGAGCCACTTTCTATATCAGTGACACTGATCTAGGCTGGGAATGTACCTGGTTCAGATAGGTCCTCCCTCAGAATTTTCCCTTGTCACTCTGAAACAATCTCATCAGTCAACACAATGGACTTTCCAAATTGGCAATATTTGGTATCTCCCTTGAACAGTATTATCTAACTTGAGCCAATTTGCCCTAATTTTTTTATGGTCTAATTTTATCTAGGCTCTGTAATATCAGCTTTATCCATGCAGATTTATTTTCTATCTTTTGGCCAGAGTATCTTATGCTTCCTTCTGAGTTAAAGCCCTTATGTGTTTCTTCATTACAGGGAGACAGTGTGTCTCATCATTTACTGTGTCAAAATCGCCACAGTGGCCCAGCACACTAAGGATGCCTCTCCCTGTGGCATTTGAACTGGGTGTTTCTGTGGCTCAGCTAGAATGTCTTATGTGTCCTGGGATCCAGGGAGAACTTCAACCTGAGTCTGGAGAGCTAGATCTGTCAGGAATGTATGTGGACAACTAGGTTAGATCCTCAGAACTCAAGTGAAAAGGTAGGGCTGGTGGTGTAAGCGTACTAGAGAAGCAGAGAAAGGAGACTCCCTGGGGTTCACTGGCCAGGTAACCTAGCCTTGTTGATGAGGGTCCAGTTCAAGGAGAGACCCTGCCTCGATAATAATGGGGATGGTGGTAAAGACTGACAGTTGAGGCTTTTACCTGGTACACATGAACATTTATATGTGTATGCACATGCACATGCATACCCTGTAAGTTGTTTTGTTTTGTTTTTTAATCAGTGTGACACAAATTAGAGTCACCAGGGAAGGCAGGGAAGAAGGAATTTCAATTGAGGAGTTGGTGCCATCAGATTGACCTGTAGGGATGTCTGTGAAACCATCCCTGGGCAGGCGAGAGTAGCCAGGGGAAGCAAGCCAGTAAGCAGATATCCCAAGATAATTTGGCTCTGGACGTTCAACATTTCAAGTCTCCACAATCACGCACCCTGGAACATGTGTGGAGATCAGGGGATCCCTTACAGAGATTGGTTCTTTTCTCCCACCATCTGAGTCCCAGAGATTAAACTCAGATAGTTAGGCCCACTGGCACGTGCCTTTGCCCACTGAGCCACCCCACCAGCTTAATTGTGGAAGTTCCAAACAACTGATGATACTTACAGAATCTGACAGGTGCCACTTTCAGTCCACACTTGAGATGGCTCCAGAAGTTTCTTACACTGTTACTTACATCCACATCCCTTTGGCAAAGCAGTTCCTATGTGGAAGTCCCCCATTAGGGAGCTCAAGATTTGTCAAGTGGGTAGAAGAAACACAGTAGGTCCCATGACTGCAGGATACCCTGGGGTGAAGTTGGGGAACAGGAAATGAGAAAAAAGTCATAGAAAGGGAGACTAGGCTATCCTGGCCTGAAGAAACAATCTTTGATAGTAATTGGGGTGGGGGAGTCAGTTGATTAAAAAAATGCTTGCTGTGTAAACATGAGGATGTGCATCTAAATCCTCAGCACTGATGTAATGAAAAAAAAAAAAAAAGGCCAGGGATAGTGGTGTGTGTGTGTGTGTGTGTGTGTGTGTGTAACTCCAATGTGTCATGGGTAGAGATAAGAGACTCTCCGAGGGGAACTGGCTACCAGCCTAGCTCCAGGTTTACTGAGAGACCCTGTCTTGAGTTAATAAGACAGAAAATTATAGAGCAGGACATGTGACATCCTCCAGCCTCTACTTTCATGCACAAGCAGGCATATCTGCATCTGCATTTGCATATATACCACATACAGAGAAAAAGAATAAAGTGTAATAGGTGTGCATGCAATGGAAATACCACAATGAAACCCCTTACTTTGAAGACTAACTTAAAATATTAATTTTGTTTTTCAATTGAAAGAGCTAAGGAGGGACTGGGGAAATGTTTGATCAGTTGGGTTCTTATGAAGTAAGCATGAGAACCTGAGTTCTGATCCCTAGCACCCACACAAAAGACTGGATACCGTGGTCAGCACCTGAAACCCCAATTCTGGGAAAGGTAGAGACAGGAGGACTTTTGTGGCTGACTGGCCATCCTGTCTAGTGAAATCTATAAACTCTAAGTTGAGTGAGAAATCTTGTCGCTGGAGAGATGGCTCAGCAGTTAAGAGCAATGACTGGTCTTCCAGAAGATTGGGGTTCAATTCCCAGCAACTACATGTCAGCTCACAGCTGTTTGTAGTTCCAGTTCCAGGCAAATAAATAAAAAGAAAGTCTTTTTAGGGGCTAGAGAGATGGCTTATCGGTTAAGAGCACTGATTGTTCTTCCAGAGGATCTGAGTTCTGTTCCCAGCATCCACATGGCAGCTAACAACTGTCTGTAATTCCAAGATCTGACACCCTTACACAGTTATACATGCAGGCAAAACACCAATTCACATAAAATAAAAATAAATATTTTAAAAAAAGAGAAATCCTGTCATGAATGGATGGACAGACAGATAAATAGATAGAGGGCTTGGAGAGATGGCTTGATGGTTAAGAGTGTTTGCTGCTTTTCCAGGGGACCTGAGTTCAGCTCCCAGCACCAGCATCAGGCAGCCTACAACCAACTTCCTATAAGGCCAGTTGCAGGGGAACACAATCCCCACCTACACACATTTACATACAAAGTAATTTTTTAAAAAAAAGATGGATAGGCATGGAGGATGACACCTGACACTGACCTCTGGCTTTCCTGTGTGTGAGCACACTCCTGTGCACTTGTACACACATACTCTCACACACATGAATACGTACACACCCAAAAAAAAACATTGCACACATACAATGCCAGATATTTTAAAAAATTAAAGAGTAAAGTGAGCATCCCTACTGGTAAAAAGTAGGCATGGCTTCTCTGGATAGGTGACATCAGAGCTAATCTTCTTGGTGGCTCTGCTTTCTGTTGGCTCCTAAAGACACCCCCTTCTCCCCCCCCCAAAAAAAAGAGGATCTCTCCGGTAAAGATGTGAGGGAAAAAGCTGTAGAAGCTAAGGAGAATAATTTCCCCCTGGCTTCCACCTCCACCGTGTGTGTAAAAAGTATCCAAGGCAGTCAACGGCCCAGGGTATATTTTATTGCTCATTTTAAATAGAAGGATGAGCTGAGCCAACAGGTAATTCAATAGCTGCAAATGAAAAGAGATTGTTGCAGGCTGTAAGTTCTCATTATTCTTCCAAAGAGCATAAAGAAATGGGATTTTTCCACTTGACTCTTTTCCAAAGTCTACGCTCTGCAAGATTAATGTCTGAGCTTCCATGAGCCATCTTTAGCCTTCTAGAATGTGGAAAGTGATTCCTTCCTGTGATGGGCCTCACAGACACACAGTGGCTTGACCATCTGCTCTGGGCTAAACCAGCCAACTAGCACCTTGAAACCTGAGCCAATTCATGCTGACTGCAGCCTTGAGGGAGGAGGCACAGTTGGGAGTCAAGATTTGCCCAGTCTTTCGGTTTAATTAGTTCCAAGCTTTCTGCTGCAGACCAATCAGATCTTTGAAAGCAATCAATTAGGTAATCAATTAAAACAACAAAAATAGTCAAGCCTACACAAAGAAACTAATGAAACCGCTTATTAAATTCAGCACAGGAATGATTTGTTTGAGGATAGGAAATTTAGTCTCAACAGAAAGAAAAAACAAACAAACAAGAACAACCCATCAGCATCAAGAGGTGACAGACAGTACTCTGAGGGGAACCATATAAAACTGCCAGTAATACAGAGATGGGAACAGTGTTTATAATAAAAAGACTGAAGGTGGCTCAGCACCAACTTATAGAGAGAGGACCTGAGTTTGGTTCCTAGGATCCATACCAGATGACTTATAATCACCTGAAACTCCAGCACTAGCCAATTTGGGGCCCTCTGCTGACCTCCAGGGATACTGCACTCACATGCATATACCTATACAGACACATAAATAAAAATAAATCCTAGGAGAGATGGGGAAGGGGCTTAAAGGTTTTTTACTTTCTTGGAATAAGGCTCCATTAATTTCTTGCCAGACTTCTTCTGTGCACACAGGCATAATTATAGTGATTTTGTTATGAGCGAAGGTATGAGAGGCATACTGCACAATTGAAAACACATACAGATATGTGATCCATTGATAGACTGCTTTCCTAACATGCACAATGTCCTCAGTTCCATCTTTAGCACCATATAAACATGCATTTAAGTTAGAGACTGATGCATTCTTCTAATCCCAGCATTTAGTAGGTCAAGGCAGGAAGATCATCAGTTCTAGTACAGCCTGGGCTACATAGGAGTTCAGGGCCAGCCTTGGCAGCTTAATAAAACAGTCTTAAAATAAAAACACAATCAGACTAGGGATGTAGTTTGAGGGGTAGGGTGCTTGCCTAACACACAGAAAGCCCTGGGTTAGATCACCAGGCTCACATAAACTGGGTGTGCTCTGGTGGTACATACTTATCATCCAGCACCAGGGGAGTGAAGGCAGGAAGCTCAGAGTTTAGACTCCTCTTCTACACAGCCTTTGAGGCCATGCTGGGATACATGAAAGCCTGTCTCAAAACAAAATGGAAACAAACCATAGGAACCTACATGGCAGTTGCATGCTCCAACCTGGGTACCACATATGCCTTTGAGTATTTCAGTTTCCTTCTGAGTTCCAGCCTTTGTTTTTTCTTCATTTTTGGGAAGTTTTAGAAGCCTGCTGGCTGATGCATGCCCCAGGAGAGAGATTTAATTGAGACTTCTCTGCTTGACAGGGCTGAGCCTGTTCTGTCCCGCATCCAGGAGAACCGGAAGCGGGTCATCCTTCCCTCCATCGACAACATCAAACAGGACAACTTCGAAGTGCAGCGCTATGAGAACTCAGCCCATGGGTACAGCTGGGAGCTGTGGTGTATGTACATCAGCCCCCCGAAAGACTGGTGGGACGCTGGAGACCCCTCTCTCCCCATCAGGTCTGTGACAAGTAAGCTGTGGTGGGACTGGTAAAA
Source organism: Sigmodon hispidus (assembly GCA_004025045.1). NCBI lineage: Eukaryota > Metazoa > Chordata > Mammalia > Rodentia > Cricetidae > Sigmodon > Sigmodon hispidus. Next base: position 19,800 of record PVIH01017484.1, read on the forward strand.
ATCTGTGGCACAGTGAGACCTCAGGCCCAAGGGTCAACCTGAGCCATGGAGAAGGGGCTGGGAGGAACTGGCAAAGGCTGGTACAGTGATGTGCAAGCAGCTCCCTGAGGAATGATGATGCCTTAGGATCATAATTCCTTGCTGAGAGAGACAATCTCATTTTATTGCAGCAGATACAGTTCTTAGGCGCCGCTTTCATATGGCTGAAATGTAGGTTTAAAATTGATAATAATACAGTTTTTCATCCTTCCTTGGGTGTTACATAGTCACACAGTCTATGATCTCACCTACCGTTGGTTAACCTGTATGGAAACACTGAATTATCTCAACCTCTTAGCTCAACATCTGGAATGCAGTTACATCTGCCAAGATTTTTCCTATAATGTCCTATTCACAGGCTCTAGAGATTGGGGTAAGACTTTTGTTTAAATTTTGATTTATTTTTATTGGAGGAGGTGTCCTTGTGCCATGGCACATACGTGGAAGTCAGGTGACAATTCTGTGCAGTCAGTGTTCCCCTTTCACTTTTATGTGGGGTCTGGGCTCAAAGTTGGGCTTTCAGGCTTACATGGCAAGCACTATTATCTGCTGAATTATCTTGTCAGTCCCAAACTCACACACACACACACACACACACACACACACACACCAGAGGATGTCGAGCATCATTCCTCAGGCACCTTCATTTCAAACAGTGGCTCTCATTGGCATGAATATTTGCCACGAATGCCAGGCTAGCTGGTCAGTGAGTTTCCAGGAGTACACTTGTATGTGTCTCCCATTTCATCATTACTGGGACTACAAATATATGCTATGGTACCTTGCTTTTATGCAGGCTCTCGGGATCACACTGGGGTCATCACTTCTGTGAGATAAGCCTTTTACCAATTGAGTAGTCTTCCCAGTCCTTGAACTCTTAAAACAGGATTAATTCTGCTTTTAGCCACTAGAGGTGGGAAAGCGACTTAGTGCAAGTTTTTGTTTGTTTGTTTGTTGTTGGTTTTGTTGTTGTTGTTCTATATCAGGCAAGAATGCAAGAAGGAAGCAAGGAATAGGAGGAAGGGCTTTCTATACGTGGGTGTGGGTTCTGTCTCGGCTTGCAAATTTGTGATAAACAAAATGCCAAAACCTTCGTTTTTTAATTCCTATGACAAATATCTGAGAAAATCAACTTAAGGAAAACAAGATGTTCATCTAAAAAAACCAGAGTCTAACTATGTAGCTCTGGTTGTTCTCAAACTCACTATGTAGACCAAGCTAGCCTTGAACTCACAGAGATCTAGCAGCCTCTGTTGTTCCAATGCTGGGATTAAAGGTGTGAGCCGCCACACCTGGCTGGAAAACCAGATTGATTTTAACTCATCCTTTCAGAGGTGAGTCTATCATGGCAGGAACAGCATGGTAGAGAAGAGCAGCTTTCTTACATCATAGAGCCAGGAAACAGAGAGAGAGAATGTCTTTCTTCTTTCCCCTTTTTTGTGTCAACCAGGTACCCAGATTTGTGAAATTGTGGTGCTCAAATTCAAGATGGCTCTTCCTCCTTTATTAGGTCTCTCCAGAAGGCCTTCACAGACATATTCAGAGGTGTGCTTTAATAATCTCCTAGGTGTCTCCCAAGCCAATCAAGTTGACAACCAAAATTTGCCACCTATTTTAATTAGTTTTCACTTTTATCTTGACACAGCCTGGAGTCACCTGACAAGAGAGTCTCAGTTAAGGGATGGCCCAGAACATATGTTAATTTGTGTAGTAGGGACCTGCCCACTGTGGGTGGCACCATTCCCTGAGCAAGAAGTCCTGGACTACATAAGTAAGCTAAACAAGCATGGGCCAGTGAGCAAGGCAGTAAGCTGCATTCTCTAAGGCTTCTACTTCAGGTTCCTTCTTGAGTTTCTGCCCAGACTTCCCTCAGTGATGGACTGTAGCCTAGAAATATAAGCCAAATAAACCCTTTTTGTCCCTAAGTTTCTTTTGATTGGAATACTTTATCACAGCCACAAAAAGAAAAACAGGAACACATGGGAGAAAGGTTTTGGGAAGTCTTCTGACTTTCTTTCTCAAACTAAAAGCTGAAAAGTTGCCAATGAGCAGATTCAAACCCCAAGGAAGGTGGACTTTGAATGCCATCACAAAGGAAACTATGTTGTAGCCCAAGTCAGCTACTCTGGAACACCTAAAGTATTCCAGAATGGCTCCTCAGCTGTCTACACGTCATAGTATACACTCATCATTGAGGCATTACCTGAGAGCCAAGGTATAACCCACAAGAGACATTGAAAGTTTAATAGTGAGTGTGTGAAGACCCAGTGGCACATTGTTTCATAGTTTAGTCAAATGATCCTTCCTCCCTAGTGAGGCTGGTCCCCAGCTATGACTGAAAGAATGAGAATGACAGCGGGGGGTGTTGGTCACAGTGGAGAACTCTGATGGGGTGTGTGTGTGTGTGTGTGTGTGTGATAGTGGAGATAGAACAAGGGCCTTGTACAAGAGCTCCACTGCCAGTTCTTCCAGGCAAGTGTTTTTCCCCTCAGCCACGCCCCCAGCCACGCCCCCAGCCCCTCACTGTAAAATTCTAGGCAAGTGCTTCTCCTGAGTAATTCCCTAAGCCCCTCAATGAGGAGTTATCAGGGGAGTTCTACTGTTGATCCATACCCCCAGCTGTTCACTGGAGGATTCTAGGCAGGTGTTCTCACACTGAGGTGTTCTTATATTGCCCCTCAATGGACTCTTGCTCTACCTCTGAGTGACACCCTCATTCCCTCACCAAAGGCTTTTTCTAATCAAAAGCCCTACCACTGAGCTATACCCTTAATCCAGATTGAATGGTCAGTAGCTATTGGCCAGTCTGTGAAGGAAGGCTGTGTGTGAAATAATAATTTGTATCTCTCAAGTTACTGTCACATTACCAGATGATTAATATGCACTTTAGAGACTCAAGAACATAGAGTTGCGTTCCTGAGTCATTAACATTACATGAATCTTTGATGTACAAAATAGAAGCATGCACCAATGGTCTCCTCTTAGTGCGTCTCTACTTACTAGACACTTAATTTGTTAATGGTTGATAGGGAGGTTTAATTGTCGGAAAGGAGTTTTATGGGCCTTCTGATATTATTAAGCTGATATAATGTGCTTTCTTAATCATGAGGACATGGTAATTTCTCTTCCATCCAGTGATGCCAAGATGTTAGTGGTTTATGACTATACTCCATTGAAGGGTCCAGGAAGCCTGTTATATTCCAAATAGCATAGACTAAACAAAGCTTTGGTTACTAGATTTCCTGGTAGGAGATGTAATATAAGAAGTTCCATCCTGGGGGCTGGAGAGATAGTGCAGAGTTTAAGAGTGCATGCTGCTCTAGCAGAGGACCCAAATATGGGTTGGACAGCAAGCAACTCCTTATAACTCTCGCTCCAGGAAATTCAATGCCCTCTTCTGACTTCCATGGACACTGTACTCATGTGCATAAACCCACACAGACACACATAAATGTAAATAAAAGCAAAATGTTAATGAAGTTTTGCTTTAAGGAAGCATAATCCATTTGTCTTTTTCTCCTGTTGAGTTCTGGTGCTGGGGTTTCATGAACGCCAGGCAAGGGCTCCACCACTGAGCTGCCTCAAGCCCTTCTAATTTATTTATTTATTTGTTTGTTTGTTTATTTTTACCTTTTGTTTAGGGACAGGGTCTTTTTAGGTTGCATATGCTGGCTTTGAACTTAACCTTTAGAGAAGAACCTGTGATCCTCCTGCCTCAGCCTGCACAACAGCTAGAATAACCAGCCTGCACCACCTCTCCCAGCCTATATTGCCCCCATTTTGACCTAATGAGTTATTTCCTAAGGTTTTCTGTTGGTTCTCCTTTCTTAATTGTATAGCTGAGATTCAGTGAGAGTGAGCGGGTGCTCTTGAAGAGGACAAAGGTCCCTTGGAAAGGTTGTAGTTAGGAATGTTTAGAAAATACTTCCTTCCCAAGGAGGCTCCTGCTCCCCACCCCATGTGATTCTATACAGAGAACCAAAATGGCTGACTCCCAGCCTTTTAAAAAGGTAGGTGGATTCCTGGGGATCAGTGACCAGCCAGCGAGCCTAGGCACATTTATGACCTCCATATTCAGTGAGAGATCCTGTCTCAAAAAAAAAGATGAGCTGGGCAGTGGTGGTGCACACCTTCAATTCCAGCACTCAGGAGGCAAAGGCAGCCATGATCTCTGTGAGTTCGAGGCCAGCCTGGTCTACAAAGTGAGTTCCAGGACAGGCTCCAAAACTACAGAGAAATACTGTCTCAGAAAATAAGAAAACAAACAAACAAGCAAAACACAAAAATACAAGGTAGAAGGTATCATGAAAGACTTCAAAGATTGACCTCTGGCCTTTGCATTTATGAGTACACACATACATATATACTTATGTACACACACACACACACATACACACACACATGCAATCCTTTTGAATGAACTCAATTCTATTAGTCTTAACATTATATGTATGTATGTATGTGAAAAATCAGCCAAGATGAGTGTGGAGAAGAGCATGTGTCCAGCCTTGAGGGCACTAAGCGAGGTGCGCCATGTATATACAAACACCCAGCTCCATTCAGCAGCTGAGCACCAAAACTCCCAGCTTTACATCTGCTGCTCTGAGGGTCTCTTTTCAGCTGTGAGACCCCCTAGACTCTCACCAGGAAAGGACCAGGGACGTGAAGTGTTGTGATGTCTGAAGGGAGAATTTCACCACACCTTGCATTTGGAGACTAATCTGAACACTGCAACCAGGCATTTTCTATGGATTGACAGTGGGACCTCCCCATTCTGTGTTAGGTGACCTTGTAATTAGTGACACTGCTCATTAATAACGAATTCAAGATGATGAGTAACAATTAGCAATCCTTAATCCAACATATAATTTGATGATAAATTATAAGGTACCAGAGTGTCAGAGCCTGCGAGAGTCATTTACTTGAAAGAATTGCCCTGGGTGTGCATAGCTGCTGAGATTTCACATTCTGTGCTGAGATATATGTAAGGGGAGAAGGCTACTTTCTCCTCCCTGAGGGAACGTGACAAGCTTACACAAGAGCAAAGCTTTATGTGACAAAGCAGACCCTTTCTTAAATGCTCTAAAATAGACATCTTTTTCTATGTATCAGCATATATATTTTAGGCATTAACTGTGTTCAGCTTTATGGTAGGTACTTCCATGGGGACAGTCCTGGTTAAATGATAAGACTCTTATCCTGGAAGAATCTGTAGGCCGAGTTGGGGAGATGGCTCAGTTGGGAAAGCGTTTGTTGAGCCAGCATGATGATCTGAATCTTATCCTCAGCATCTATGTTGAAGGACCTGGCCTGATGGTGTGGGCTTACAATCTCAGAGCTAGTGGATCCACACAGGGAGATCCCTAAGGCTTGCTGGCAGGCCAGCCTAGCCATATCAGGGGACTGTATGTCAGAGAGAGATACTGTCTCATAAGAACAAGGTGGACGGCACCTAAGGAATGAAATGGGAAGTCAGCCTTTGGGCTCCACATGGACATGCACACATATGCACCTGTGCACACCCCCATAACCTCCCCCGACCCCATATACACAGCTTAATTAGAGACACAGACCCAAGTTTATGTGACAATCTTAATCCTGTTTGGATTAGTAGATATTTGTGGAAGGAGGGTGGATTTTGTGAGTGTTTTGGAGGGAAATATATGAACCTTAACTAACATTGGAATTTTCTGTGTGCAGTGTTACCATTCATATATTAAATATGTCTAATATGTCATTGAAGGTTTGGTCCCCAGATGGTGGCATCATTTGAGAAGTGGTTTCATTAATGCCGTAGGCTAACCTGTTGGGCATATTGATGAATGAGCTCTTGGAAGGCAGAGGCCACTGGGGGTATATTTTGTACCTGGTTCTTATTCTCATTCATTCTCTCTTTCTCTCAAACACATACGCTTACTCTGTTTTTCTCTTTGTCTTTTTCTCTCTCCTTTCTTCTTGCATGTACTTGTACACTTAAGATCTTCCTCAGCTTCCTCCATCTATCTCTCACTTTCTCTCCACCATATGGTTTTTTCTCCACAGCCTAAAAGCTAACAGATCCAGCCAGGTATAGACCAAAAGCCTTAAAACTACACCAGAATAAATTGCCCATTCTTTAAATTATTGTTCTCAGCTACTTTATTGGAGTGACAAACACTGACCATAGGTCAGGCCCTTCCTATGCTTTACAGGATGCAAGTTCACTAACATCCCCCACCCCCATAACAGCCACAGAAGCACTGCCATCGTCGCTGGTCACTTGTTTGGTTGGTTGGTTTGAGACTGGGTCTTGTGTATTCTATGCTGGTTCTCTAGTGTCTGAACTCTCTAGTAGCTAAGGATAACCTCAAACTCTTCAGTCTCTTGTATCCAACCCCCCCCAGTACTGGGATTGCTAGTATGCACCACACACCTGCTTTGTGCAATGTGAGGCCAGAACCCAGGGCTTCTGACACATCAGTACAATGCTCTACCCACTGAGCCCGGCTCTATACCTTGTCCTTATTTCAAACAGATATTCTCAGTTCCCTTCATAGTCACTCACTAGGTAAGGGGTACTTCCAGGACTCATAAGAAAGAGTTCAGAGCAAAGGCACAGGGAAGGATTCCTGACCGAATTTAAGTATTACCGTAGGGCTGTACTACACACTGTCAGGGGCTGTTGGTGTTCCTGGCATTGTGTAGGAGACTGACCAGTTGCAGTATGGTGATGGATTAGGATGAGAAAGAGAAGTTGGTAAGATAATTTGTGCTGGACCAAATGAAGCCTGTTGTGGTTCTGGGTGCCTCTTAGCCATTGGCCTACCCTGCACAGCAGATTCCCCAACCACCTGCTCACAGTGTACAGAGTGTAGGACTTATCCAATGACAGTGAGTATCCTCCAAAGGTCTTCAGGAATCAGCTGCAGGATGCTGTAGGAAGAACAGAGCCCCAGGTACAACACCACATTTTTTTTTAGATTTTAGGCTTTCACAGGGTAGCCTGGGCTGGCTTTCAACTCATAATCCTCCTGCCTCAGCCTCCTGACAGCTGAAATTATAGGTATGACAAAGGAGAGGTCCTTTCTTTTTTTGAGATTACAGGCATGAAAAAGGAGAGGTTTATTTTTTTTAAAACACTTGTGTGTGTAGGCATGAGTGTGTGCATATGAATATGTGTGAGTGTCATAGCACAAATGTGAATGTCAGAAGGCCTCTTATAAGAGACAGCTCTCTCCTACAAAGTGAGTCTTTGGAATCAAACTCATGTCCTCAGGCTTGGCAGCAGGCACCTTGACCACTGAGCCATCTTGCCTGTCCAAAGGAGAGATGGTTTTCAGGGTTGAGGGATTATTTGTGCAGGAAAACAAAAGCAGATCAACCACCTCCTCATGGGACTGTGACAGAATGAAAGCATTTTTGTGGTCATGATGAACAATACTTCTTTGGGATGATGTCAGTTCCATCTCTTGACATTGGTCACTTGAACACTATTCTGGTTATCTCACTATTCCTTTTTGCCCTGAACATTCAAGCTGCAACTACATAGCTTTCTACTGGAAGAAAAATTCTCAGGCAGTGGCCTGAGGCTACAGCAGCATTTGTAAGGTAATCGCTCTTCCATTTGACAAGAGGAGAGGGACCTGTCCCCATCAGCCAACATGGACTGTGACAGCTCACGGTAGCAGGTAGATTCATCTGAACCATGTAGCAAAGATGGTCCTTTATTTCAGCAAAGAGCTTCGATGTGGTGGGCTGCCTCCAAGTAGACACACTTTATTTAAAACTGAATGATTTTTAAAAATGGGAGACACTTTATCCTTGAGTTAAAAGTGAGATTTCTGAGATATAGCTGGACATAAATTGGGAAACCAGGGTACCATTAATTTTATCAAGTTGGTTTGGCAGACAGGAGAGCAATAAGGTTTAGATTCCTCTATTGCAACAGATTGGGGGATGTAGGCTTCAGCTCTTTGCTTGCTTTCTTTCCTTTTTTTGTTTTGATGTAGTGTGTGTCTGTGTGCACGCACACACACACACACACACACACACACACACAACGAGAGCACATGTGCATGCCTATGTGAGGCATGTACATATGTGTGCAAGTTTACAGAGGTCAGGAAAGGACATAAGGCATCCCACCCTTTCACTCTCTACCTTCCTTGATTGAGACAAGATCTTTTTACTGAACCTGGACTAGGTTGGTGGCCATCAAGTCCCAGGGACCCTCTCATCTCCGTCTCCATGGTGCTAGAAGAGGCTAGAGCAACAGGCTTCTATGTAGGTGCTGCACCCAACTTTCTATGTGCATGCTGAGGATTTGAACTCAGCTCCCTGTTCTTGTTACATAAGCACTCTTACCCACTTAGCTGTCTCCTCAGCCCCAACAGCCTTTGTTTTTTTAGCTCTTCATTTTTCTGTATAGTATTGGGGCTTGGACCCAGGGTCTTATCCCACCAAGCTATGCTGGTCTCTAGCCCTTTGGTTTTTATTTTGTCATGTGGAATATAACTTTGGCTTACATCTTCCACTCCCTCTCATGAAATAAAGCATCTTGCTGGCTTGCTTATAGGCTCATGCCTAGCTAGCTTTTTTACATAGCCCTGCATCACCTGCATAGGGAATGGTCCTGCCGGTTGTTGGCTGAACACTCATGCATCAATTAACAATGAAGACAATGCCTCAGATAAGCTCACAGGTCAACCTAATATGCATAATTCCTCATCTGAGACTCTCCTCTCAAATGATTCTAGGCTTTGTCAAGTTGATAATTTGATCTAACTAGGGCATTATTTGGTGACAGCAGCCTAGAAAGTAGCTAACAATCCTCCCTTACTAAACTTTACAGTTGAAAACTAAGGTGTTATAGACACAAAGCTGGGCTTGGAGCCAGCCCTCCTTACTTTGCTGTTTATTGAGGTGTAAGAAGGTATGACCATTGCACTGGGTTGTGGCTCAGTGGTAGAGCCCCTGCCTAGAATCCCCCAGTGAGGGGCTGGGTTGTGGCTCAGTGGTAGAGCCCCTGCCTAGAATCCCCCAGTGAGGGGCTGGGGTGTGGCTCTGTGGTAGAGCCCCTGCCTAGAATCCCCCAGTGAGGGGCTGGGGTGTGGCTCAGTGGTAGAGCCCCTGCCTAGAATCATCCAGTGAGGGGCTGGGGTGTGGCTCAGTGGTAGAGCACCTGCCTAGAATCCTCAAGTGAGGGGCTGGAGTGTGGCTCAGTGGTAGAGCACCTGCCTAGAATCCCCCAGTGAGGGGCTGGAGTATGGCTCAGTGGTAGAGCTCCTGCCTAGAATCCCCCAGTGAGGGGCTGGGTTGTGACTCCATGGCACAGCACATGGCTAGAATCCCCCAGGGAGGGGCTGGAGTTTAGCTTAGAAATAGAGTTCCTGCCAAACATGGGCAAGGCCCATGGTTCAATTATTAGTATTGCAAAGGGGGAAAAATGGGGAAGAAAGGAAATGAAATTTTACTTTAGTACTTGGGAAAGGTGGTAAATTCTGATAACAAATCTCCTAATGTCTTTCCTAAATAACACAGGCTATTTTTTATCTTATTTCCCAAGTGAATTATGAAGGCCCCAGACATGTCCAGCCAACTTTCTCAAGCTAGGAAAATGTGGGCTGACACCTCGCAAAATCTAGTTGGAATTTTGGGTTATAGTCTTCATTCATTCTTGTTGCCAAAGTGACTCTAAAAATAACTGCTGCTACCAGGCACATGGACAGTCAGGAGCAATCTTCTTCATTCCTCCAAGAGAACCCTGGGCTCCTGTAATGTCAAGTCATTCTTCTGGCACTTTCTCAGGCCAGAACGAATTTGTGACAAGCTTGTTTAACTGTTAAGAACAGCATAAACATCACACATACCTGCTTGTGCGGTGGACCCTTCAAAGGGCCATAAGAATAGGCGGCCTGTGGGGCCAGGTGTAACTCATCATCATGGGAGGCCCTTCATAGACTTGGTTGGGTACCCTGGGGCAGCGTTTTGGAGTCTGGCTTCATATAAGAAGTTCAATGGGCTCAGAAATGCCTAAGAAGTTCCCCCTTAAAGGAGGAAACAGAGACATGTTCCTTCAATGGCTTTTATTAACTGGACTTCCTACTGCGGTGGTTGCGGTGCGTGAGAGATTGAACCTGCAGGCAAGTGGTTCCCAGGTGTTAGCAAACACTGGTCTCCGTTACATGGATGAGATCTGAGGAAGCTTTTCCTCTGGAAGTCAAGTTCATCTGCAGTCTGAACTCAAAACGGTCTCATTTGTGTGTTTGGTTTGTCTTTTTTCTTTCTTTCCTTTATTTTTATTTTATTTATTTATGTGTGTGTGTGTTTGTGTGTGTGTTTGATATGGGTGCCAGGTATTGGACTGAGAGCTTTGCACTGCTAAGAAAACACTTTGTACCTGAGCTAAACCCTCAAAAGTGGATTCTACCTAAGTGCTCTACTACTGAGCCATGCTCCCAGCCCCAAGTTTGTAAACCTACATCCACAGTGTGTTAGAAATGCAGAGCCTGACTCAAAGAGATTCTTGGACACTGCTGACTGCCTTTCTCAGCTTCCCTAGAAAGACTTCCTGGGATTCGAGGATGCGTGAGCATGAGCGCATTCCAGCAGCCACCAAAGAGAAATCTCAGCGCTTTTGCTTGTAGTCTCTTCCTTCTCTAGGTCATTGTCTCTAACCAGGCTAATTACCTCTCATGCTGCCGTGTTGCTGGCAGACATCTACAGTTGGCCTCATATGTGACCTCACTCCAGTTTGATGAAGAATCCTCTAATTAGTCCTCCATAGCCCTTCCCGTCTGCAGACCCCCTGAGCCACAGCCCTGGTTCCTCTACCTTTCCAGCCTCAGTTACAACCCCGTTTCCCCTTCACGGTAGAGCCATCAGCTGCTCCCGTGGCTTCCAGCTCCACCTCCGCCTTCCCTCCCCCAGGAACAGAGCAGAAGGACTACAGTACTTGGCCCCCTGCCCCATGGCATTATGGAGCATCATGTTCCTCTTTGTGAGGATGCTCCAGATGGAGTCTGTGAGGCCATCTGTGTGATGCAGCTCCCATAGAGAAGGGCACAATAGCCCACTTCTGCTCCGTGCATGGACACCACTGGGATGCTCCTGCATTTCTTTGGCTGGAAACATGTCACTGCTTCCCTCCTCCCATCTGCTCTTTTCTTCCTTGATTCCTGCAGTGTAAGAGTGATGTACAGACTGCTCTTGCTGAAGTGCTGGCCCCTCGCTGGGTCTCCAAGGGTGACTAAAAGCAGCATGATAGCCCGGCATCTCCATCTTCATCCTGGATCTATCTCCTTTCCTTTTGCTCAGGTTCCTGATTCCACACAGGCATGTTAACACCCAAAGACTGAGTTTCCCCTCACCTACCTCATCCTCTCTGAGGCTGAAGGCACCTATAAGTCCTACTTCTGTACCCTGGATTCCTCCTCACACAGAACCTTCCCAGGCCAGAACACCTCCAAGTGAAGACAGTTGTCCACTGTGGTGATGCTGCATCTGGAGCAGGAGGGATCATGTCTTGAGGACTGGCTTACCCTCAAGCTATAGTAAGAAGTTTTTGGACCCACTTTGCAGGACCAGCATTGAGACAATGATGATCACACCTCACTTTAACCAGGATGCTTAATTATGCATGCCTTCATACCTTCCCTCAGCTCCTCCTCTATTTTATTTATCTATTATGTATATAGTGTTCTGCCTGCATGAATGCCTGCGTGCACCACCAGATCTCATTACAGAGGGTTGTGAGCCATCATGCGGTTGCTGGGATTTGAACTCAGGATCTCTGGAAGAGCAGCCAGTGCTCTTAACTTCTTGAGCCATCTCTCCAGCCCCATCTTCCTCTATTTTAATCTACAGCTCAGTCAGTACCCCAGTACTCCTGATGTCTTTTTTTTTAAAAAAAAAAAAAACTTTATTTATTTATTTATTTATTTATTTGCCTTGGTGTTTGCCTGGAACTGGAACTACAGACAGTTGTTAGCTGCCATGTGGGTGCTGGGAATCGAACCCAGGTCCTCTGGAAGAGCAGACGGTGCTCTTAACCGCTGAGCCATCTCTCCAGCCCCACCCCTGATGTCTTGATTCAGTCTCCTTCCTGTAATTCTCACAATCTCTCCTGTGCTTAGTTGGCCTTGGAGGAGCTGGAGGTTTGGCTCAGTTAGTAGAGTGATTGCCTAGCTTTCAAGAAGCCTTGGGTTCCAAACGTCATATCATCAAAAGTTGAGCATTCCTGTCATCCTAACACTTAGGAGGTAGAGGCAGAAGGATCAGAAGCTCAAGGTCAGCCTTAGCAACATAGTGACTTTGAGACAAGCCTGGGCCACAGGACACCTTGTCTGAAAAACAAACAAAAAGCAGTAATAGTATATCAGGATAGGAGGTGACACCTAACTTCTTGGGGATGCCAGGGTCCTCCTCGGTTTTGTCTGTCTCAAAACGATGGTGACAAAAGAATGATAGATCGTTATCCTTCTCCCCTGAGTCTTAGCTGTACCACACCCATTCCCTCTATGTAGACAGGGGCCCTAGGCTCTGGCTCTCCTCCATCATTTCCATCATCTCTTAAACAAAGAAGCAAAGGAGGAGACTAGGGAGATGGCCAGGCAGTAAAATGCCTTCCATGCAAGTATGAGGACCTGAGTTCCTCCTTCGCGCACACACAAAAGCTGAGCAATGCACAGTGTTTGCATTCCCAGAGCTAGAGGGAATGAGAGCTCCATACCCAGCTAGTGACACTGAGCCAGTGACCTCCATGTTCAGAGAGAAATCTTGTTTCAGAAATGCAAGAAGGCATCAGATGCTGATCTCTGACCTCTACATTCACGAGCACACATTTTCTGTCCTCTCTCTCTCTCTTTCTCTCTTTTTCACACACACACACACACACACACACACACACACACACAAACATGCATGCATTCACCCACTCACAACGACAGGTAAGAGACTCAAAAAACACATTAATGAGCTAGCTGCAGCTTAGAGCACAGGTCACCCCCGCTCCAACAGAGAAAGTCACATGAACAGCTTCCCAACTGTGGCCTCATTTCCAGACCAAAGAGCAAGATATCCCCAAAGACAGTAGGTTCCCCCCAGGCTTCTCTCCAGTTCCAGAGGTAGAAGAAGCACAGCTGTGAGACATCTTTCATCATTGCGCCCTCATTCTCTGCCCTGATTCTTGGAGACTTCCTTGTTTCTGCCCTGCTCTCTCATCTGCATCCTGTAGCTCAGCTGGGATCCTGGTTAACCACGATATAGAGGTATCTGTGACCCCAGTGTTAGGGTCAAGCTGGGAAATGATACTTAATCCTTCATGTCAAACTGGATGTGGTGGAGTATAGCTCCAATCCCATCACTTAGTCAGTGGAGACAGGAAGATCATGAGTTCAAGGTCACTCTTAGGTACAGAGTGAGCCTGAGGCAAGCCTGAGCTGTGTGACACTTTGTCCCCTAAAATATAAGTGATCTTCAAGCCTCGCCTGTTGGGGCAGCCAGAGTCCTGGCTTTTGACACAGTACTACTTACAAAAGAACCTTAAGGGTGTAAGGAAACTCAGCCAGGGACTGGGTTTGGGGGCTCACCTCAGGATTCCAAAGCCTTTTTTCCACCAGCATTTTTGATCCTCAGTGGGTCTTGTGTACAGTACCCTGTTTTCCATGCAGCTTGAAGCATTATTTCACTTCCTGGCATCAGCCCATCTATTGGGTTATCCATGCTGCATCCCAGATTATTAAAAATGAATGCATATTCTAAAATCCACGTTTCTGAGCCCTGTTTCTTTATTGGTCTGGCTGAGCTTCTTTTAGGCATGCCTGAGATATTAATAGAAGTTTTAAAGATTTGGGGGGTTTTGGACAATTTTTTGACAGCTTCATGCATTTATATAATGAACCTTGTCTCTCTACCATCTTTCCTCCAATTCCCCTCTCTGCCATTGGAACGCTTCTACCTGGAAACTGAATGTCTAAACACATGGGCCTATGGGAGATATGTCAGATTCAAACAACCACACTAAATATTATCAAAGTTAAATAAGCAATGCCATTTTTATGCCCGAGGCCCACCTCACCCCAGAAGGCAAATGACATTGCACCCCTGTCAACAAAGAATGTGAAGAAAAAAGCCTCCGGGAACTCCGATCTTTTCAATTTTTTTTTTTCTCCCACATTGCTCACATCACCTCCCAAGGTTATCTTTAACTTACATTCTGAGAAAAGTATGGCTGCAGTACAATGAGTAGGGTTCAACAGGATACATGAAGACGTGGGTTCCATCTCCAGCTCTGCATAAACAGGGCCTAACAGCACACAGCTCCAATCCTAGCACTCAGGAGGTGGAGGAATGAGGAACAAAAGCTAAACATCATTCTTCACTACCCAGTTTGGAGGCTAGCCTGGGCTATGCAAAACCCTATCTTGATAATATAAAAGGCTCACATCTCCTTTCCCCTAACACCTTAACCCTGATGCTCAGGGCATTGGCTCTCCTGTGTCAGTAAGTTGACTTACAGAACTCTTTTTAGTCCAACTCCTTAAATTCTTTCATTACTAACACCAAGAAGCTGCAAAAGGAACTTGGTATGACAGTAAGATTTGGTATCAAGCTTCATGTGAAGTAGTATGTCCATACCTTTGCTCATCACACCTTGTAGTATTTCCTTAAGAGAGACTATGCACGGGAAATCAAATTTCCCTACAGTTTGTCATCTCTAAGAGACAGGGATGCTTGTTTGAAGAAACTTCAAATCGCAGAGACTTCAAAACTAAAGGAGATGAGGAAGGCGGGGAAGAAGTTGACAGCCTTGGAATTAGAGCTCCCAAAATTGTCTGTAGAAACTGGGAGAGAAGAGGCATTTTTTTTTTTCCAGATGTCATCTTCCAGGCCAGCTAGAAAGAACAAGGGTGGAAACTAGGAACCCAGAGGCTTTTAAAATCATATTGTAAAAAACGCTTGTAATGATGTCTTCATTGTAAAATTTATACTGTGTTCATTGTAAATTTAATATTCATTGTAAAAATTAAAAATACAACAGAGGATTAGAAAATCAGTCACCATGCGGTCCAGGGATAACCACTGTTAATATTTTATGAAGATGGCATGTATTTTACATTTTTTACTTTTATAAAACATTTATGTTGCTGTATCTCAGAAGTCACGTGTATATTCTGTGAGACTCTACCTGCTCTTTGGAGGTACAGCTATGGTTTCTCTAATTTGTGTGTATTTGTGTAGGTGTTCCCATGTGTAAAGGTATGCATGTGTGTATATGCAGTCTGCATGTGTGTGTGTATGTGTGTGTGTGTGTGTGTGTGTGTGTGTGTGTGTGTGTGTGTAGGCTATTGTCAACCTCAAATGTTATTCTGTAGGCACTGTGTATCTTGTTTTTTGAGGCAGTGTCTCTTAATAGACTGGAAATCACCAAGTAGTCTAGGTTGTCTGTCTAAGGTCCCCTGTCTCTACCTCTCCAGTGCTAGGATTAGAAGCATTGTACAGCCAGATCTGGCCTTTTCACTCGTGCTCTGACGAACCTAGGTCCTTATTCTTCCAAGGCAAACACTTAACTGACTGAGCTATCTCCTCAGTCTTTTATTTCTAACTTAGATTTCGGAAGCAAGAATTCACTATGGGGCCCAAGCTGGCTTTGAACTCAATGCAATCCTCCTGCCTCAGCAACTTGAGTTTGGGGGTGACAGGCATGAGCCACTTTTGCACAAATCCTAATTGGTCTTTTATTATTATTATAATAAAAACCCAGAGCCAGATATTAGGGTAAAACTGAACAATCAGAGAAGCAAAGGAACAAGCCACTAGAGAAACTTTCCACCACTCCTGAATCCTCAGACTGAAGAGGGGACGCAAAGGGTCGAACCCCTGTCTCCTCCTGCCTTATATTCCTTTCTCTGCTCAGCCATATCACTTCCTTCTCAACCTTTCTAGTGCTGGGATTAGAGGTATGTGATTCCAAGTGCTAGGATTAAAGGCATGTGCCACCACTGCCTGGCTCTGTTACTCTTTTGGACTGGGTTAATCTCATGTAGTCCAGGCTGCCCTTGAGCTCACAGAGATCCAAGTGCTAAGATTAAAGGTGTGAACCACCACTGCCTGACCTCTGTAGCGGCTCTGCCCTTTGATCTTCAGGCAGGCTTTATTAGATATATGATATATCACCACACTGAGCCTGGCTTTATGTGGTGTTTGTGTTTACTTCTGTATTTCTTTTTTTTTCCTTCTTTATTTTGTATTTATCAAAAAACAGTAAAATGAATTTAAAATGTGGAAAAGTTAACAATAACTATAAAGAGGATAAGAATCATAAGCATGGCTTATCAAGGGTGGTAATGCAAATAAGATTGCTACACATATATTTTCTTTGTGTTCATCTTTCCCTCTGAATTTTTTTTTCATCCCTGTATATCCTTATTCAAGGTCCCTTCCCCCTCCCAACACATCTGGTCACTTTTCTTCTCTGCAACTCCCCATCTCCTCCCTGGGCAGGGAACAGACAGTCCTATGGTCCCACTGACCCAATAATGCTTGGATCAGTCTCCACTCCTGGCCAAATCCAGTTTTGTCCCCCTTCCTCAAGAGTGAGTCTGGTATTCCTATAGTTGGAGTGGGGTTCGAAGGGCCAATCCAGGGTGTTTCTGATCCCAAGCTGTTCAGTGGTTGTGGTTTGCAGCTTGGGCATGTTTGGCTTTTTTCCTTGTTTGTTTGTTTAGAGACCACTAATGAGTGAGTACATCCCCTGCTTATCTCTCTGAGTTTGTGATACCTCGCTCAGGAGGATATTCTCCAAATCCATCCATTTGCCTGCGAATTTTAGGATATCATTTTTACTTCTGTATTTCTAACATAGCTCCAGTTGTGCACTGTGGGTTTTATTTATTTATTTTTTGAGAGTTAGAAATTGCTTCTAAACTTTCTTCTGTGGTGGATAAGGAATTAACTCTGGCTCTCTGATTGTCTGACACTAATTGGGCTCCCTACAATTCTATTCAATTCTGACACTAACTACACAGAGTTAGCTTCACACTCGAAAGGTTTAAAGATTCAGTCTCCAAAGGAATGGCTTCATTTCAAACTCCTGACAAGTGTCAGATCTCCAGAGATTTACCCAACTAGTCTAGAAATTCAAGAGTTCCCACATTCTCCCTTCAGGCTCCACACATTGCTAGAATGATTCAGGACTCCAGAAAACACTCTCTGGGCCATCACTAGTTACGATAAAGTACAAAAATACAAGAAGCAGGGAAAGGTGCTGTTGGATTTTGGATGAGCGATGGCCCCCATAGACTTACATGTTTGAAAACTCCACCTCCAAGGTCAAGGATTCTAACTCTGTAATTATGGCTTAAACTTCTACCTACCAGCTCTCACTCTCCTATTATTGAGGAGCCAGTCCCTTAGCCAAAAGTTGTCTATACCATCAGCTATGAAATACAGTCTCACCACACAGGACACCCCACCACCATCACCACCACCCTGGGCTTGCCATTACCCTTGTGTTTCTTTGCTGACTTTGCTATACTTTTCTTCAGCTCATCATCCCCAGGACTTTATCACCTGAAAGTGATTCTTCTCAGTTCCCTTAACTACCTTGGCTATTTTGGCTGGTTATCTCCACAAGAAAATCCCAGGTATGCCTGGGTGTGCCCAGGTGTGCCCAGATGTACCCGGGTGTGCTGGCCCCCGCCACAAGGACTTGCTGTCCCTCCCAGTAGTCTTGGCATTCTCTGCATCTCTTCTGGTGGGTTTCCTGTAGCCTATATTCTCTTCCTTCCTTCTTTCCTCCTCCCCTACCCCATTTCCTTCCTTTCTTCATCACCATCCCACTCTTCTTCCCGCTAACCCTCCCTCCTTTTCTTTACCTTTCTCTTACATTTTCTCACATAATTAATGCATATCTTTAAGTAATTTATTCAGTGCATGTCTACAATTTTTGAATGACATATTCAAATCCCAGTGATTTTATCTTGAGATCCGAGATCTGAGAATCCCAGAGCCCCTCTTTCCCAGTTATTTGAATGTGATCCGCCTCTTCCTCTTTTGAAATCCTTCCATTCCAGCTATTCTGAGCTGCTCAGTTTTCAAGATGGTGGGTTCTAGAGTAGATTGTGTTTATACACTGTGCTGGGTGTCCAGTAGAAACATTCCAATGAGAATTTGTAGACATTTTTTGGTCTTGCTTGTGTGTGTGTTTATGTGTGTTTGACTTTTAGAACTTAAATTTAAATGTTGTATCTTCTTTGTGAACTGATTTATTTGGTTTGGGGGTATATTTCTATTTCCTTCTTTTATTTTTCTCTTTGGTCCTTCAGCTGTGATCTGGGTCTGTCTTTAACTTTGTTCTCCAAATATTCTATTTCTGCTTTTGTTCTTTTGTTCTAAAGAGTCTTTTAGTTTATCAGCAAAGGGTGCACAGTTCTTACTTCATGAATGCAGTATTTTATGATACTATCTGAGGATGTGAATGCCAGTTTTCAAAATGGAAACTATATTACACACACACACACACACACACACACACACACACACACACACATATCATAAGATCTAATCAGAGAACCCAGGCAGACTTGAGTCCAAATGACTACACTACATGATTCTTCTTATATGTTTCATTTCTAAACTTATGTGTCTGCACCTATTTATAAATCAGTCACACTTCATTAATGTGCTTTTAAAAATAAGTAAACTTCAAATATAAGACAAAATAATCCTCTGTGTTAGAAGTCAGTAACTAAGAAAATTGCCCAGGAGAGCACAGGAGGACAGGAGGGGCATTTTGGGAGTCATTGTTTTTTCTTTCTCTTTCAATAATGGTTTAAATCAATGAGTTCAGGGTATTGAAACCAGTGAGTAAAGCATATGAGACGTGTTCATTTCTGTTTGCCTGTTCCACTTCAGAAAAAAATAAATCCATAAAATACTTCCCACTGAAGCAGTAGGACCTGAATTTGGATCCTCAGAATCCACGTAATACCTGCTCTCCCACAGCAAGATGGGAGCCAGAGGGGAGCATCCTTCGACTCTCAAGGGCCAGCCAGTCTGATGTATGCTGCAGTAAACAACCTGAGACCCAGTCTCAAACAAGGTAGAATGTTAGGTCGGACACTGAAGGTTGTCCCCTGACCTGACCTCCACATGCATGCTGTGACATGTGTATGCCAGCACAAACACAAAGGAATGAACACACACACACACACACACACACACACACACACACACACACACACACACACGCATCTACCTTTAAAAGGAAAAAGAAATAAGAACTGGAGACATGGCTTCATAGATAAGATTATTTGCTGTTCTTGCAGAGGTTTGGTTCCTAGCACCCATATCTAGCAGCTCATAACCACTTATAATTCCAGCCCCCAGGGAGCTAACAACTCTGGCCTCTGCTGACACCAGCAACATAGACAGGGACAAGGATACACACATGTGCTAAAAGAAAGTAATAATAATAATATCAAAAATGCCCATTTCCCAAACTCTGTAATACATTCTAATAATCTTTGTTTTTTCTCTTGTTTCTTGCTTTTCCCAGGAAGATAATCGCATTATGTACAAATAAGTGTAATTTCCTCCCTCCGTTTCCTATCATTACATTTTAACAATTTCTGTCTTAACTGCAGTCTAAAGACCAATATGGAGTATTAATGACACCCTTACATCTTTAGCTCATTCTTGACTTAATGAGGTACCTTGAGTGTGTCGCTGTTTCTTTTCACTCTGGTGGTTTGTTTTAAATAGACATCAGGTTAGGGAAATAGTCTTTCTAATTTACTACGAAATGTTCTTGAGAACAAAAAAAGGGAATGAATTGGATATTTGGAGTATTTAGTTGAGAGATTATAGTTCCCCCTTCATTAAAGGTTTGGATTATATTAATAGATTGTCTAAGCTATATTGTAGGTGGAGAGATGGCCCTGTGGTTAAGAGCACTTGCTGCTTGCTGTATTATCTCCCCAGCTACCTAGGTGCAGTCCCTAAGTTCCTAGCATTCAAATTGAATGACCTGTAACTCCAGCACTAGGGTGTCTAATACCCTCTTCTGGCTCACAAGCTACCTCCCCACCCACTCCCATTCATATATACACATATACACAGTCCTACCTCAACACACATGTACATACTATCCACTCCTTCTACACATACTCATGCCTATAACCCACCATACATATAAACAATAAAAATTAATTTTTTAAAAGAAAATGTTTCCTTTTTTTCTTTTCTTACTCAGTGTTTGTATGTGCAGATGTGTGCATATATGTGTGTGTGTGTGTGTGTGTGTGTGTGTGTGTGTGTGTGTTGGGGGCAGAGGTGAGCACTTGGTGTCTTTTTTTTTTTTTTAAAGACAGGAGCTCTCACTGAACCTAGAGTTTAACAAGCTCCTAAGCTGGCTGACCATAAAACCCTAGGGATCTTCCTGTCTGTCTCTCAGGTGCTGGGACTACAGATGTACACAACCACATGGAACTTTTTGTACCTGTGTTCTGGGGATCCAATACAGGGCTTCACATTTGCAAGGCAAGTGGTTTAGCAGCTGGACCATCTCGCTACTCTCTGGCCCGCTTTTTCCGTCTTTCCTTCTTTTTATTTTCTTGCCTATTTAGTTTTTCAAAGATGGCAGATGACTTTAAATTGTGTAACGTTTTTTTCTGTCTTATAAAAATGGATATCTATTCTATTCTTGGACCCATTTGAGTCCAGGGTCTATGTGCATTGGAATGCTTGATGGCCTCCACAGTAGTTAATGCTTCCCCCATGCTAGTTTTCTGCTGCCTCAGAATGTTCTCTATTTTGACATTTCTTCCCTTATTAAAATATGTGCCTCTTTATGCATGGCCAAAGTCCTCCTCTCCATCCCAGTGGGGTTTTGTGTGTGTGTGTGTGTGTGTGTGTGTGTGTGTGTGTGTATGTATATATATATATGTATATATATATATATATATGCATTCCCTCTCTCCTTTTAAAATGAGATTGAATTTTTAAATCTTTTCAAGGGAGTAACTATACATTTATTCATTCCCCTCCTACTCTGGATTTGAGGTGCACAAATTTGTTTTGTGCTCCCCCCTTTCTGGCTCACTTGCTCACTTTCCACCCTTTTGAATTGAACTCCTGTTTTATTTATTTTCCTTTTGTTTTGCTTAATAGCTAAAGCATTTAGTGCTTTGTATTTTCCTTCGAGTGCCCATCTGACACAGCTCGTAAGTTTCTACATGGAGTGTTAGACTTGCTGCTATTTTCTAAATTGTGTATGGCTCCAGGTTTTATGTTTTTTTACTTTGAGCTAAGAGAAGTTTAAATGTATTTTTTATAACCCAATGATCTAGTTTTAAATGTAAATCCTTTATTTTTTTAATTCCTTGAGTTATGAGGATTTTCTTTTCAGTGTCAACATCTTTGTGGGGTTTCTAACATTTTTGATCGATCATTATAATATTCTTTGGGGGAAGAAATAAAACATTTGATTTTTTATCCATTGGGTAGAAAAATACATTTGCATTTAACAAAGTCACTTGTGTTTACTGCCATGGTTTGTCTCTAAGGAGTGAGGAACTGAGGAGGGGTACAGTGCTCTTTCTGTCATGGTGTTCTGTAGAAACATGGATGGAGGGTGCTGGCCCAGGAGCCCTGAAGCAAGCCCCAAACTCCCTACTCTTTCTTTCTTCGCTTTATTTCCTTTCATATGCTAGGTGAGCACGTAACCACTTAACCGCACCCCAGCCCCTCACTGGGGGATTCTAGGCAGGGGCTCTACCACTGAACCACACCCCAGCCCCTCACTGGGGGATTCTAGGCAGGGGCTCTACCACTGAGCCACACCCCAGCCCCTCACTG
>PVIH01017485.1:0-41668 GCA_004025045.1 Sigmodon hispidus
ATGATAATGACTTTCCATCAAATAAAACTGAGAAATATAACTTTTATACACATAAAGTTTGAACAAGCATAGAACCTTCAGATAATTTTATTGTGTAATTGTAGAGAGTTTAATAAATGTCAGAACCTGTGAATAAGAAATTATGGGGAGCAATGGTCTAGAGCATCAAAATGATAAATGTATAGATAAAAATTTAGTACTTGAATTATAACTCCATAAATGAGCACATTAACTTTGATTAATATTTTATAAGTTATATAAGCTTAAAGTTCTAAGCATTTTATCTCTAGATATGTTAAGGAATTCAAAATAAAAGAACATATAATTTATTTATTAAGCTACACTGTATGTTAAAATATACAATAACAATAACAATAATATGCTCGTTTTTACATAATCTATAGTTTGTGGAATACCAAACAGAACAAGATATCACCAGTGTGTTGCAAAAATATATAGTGTAAGATCCATTGAAGAGTATAAACATGTTTTTCATTACAAAATATCTAAACTTTATATTATAAAGGCAAAATGATTTAGAATAAATTTAAAAATTAAATTAATCCAATGAACATAAAGTGCTTAACAAGCACCAGGTAAAAAAAACATTACAAATAATGACAAATTTCTGGTTGAACAAGCCTGAAGCTATTCTAGAGGCTGCAGAGATTTGTGCTGCTGAATGTCTATGTATGTGACCAGAATATAAAACACAGAAAGATTTCACTTGATACATTTGCCTGAGTGGTCTGGGATGACAGGATATGTCAAGGGTTTTGCTTAGAATAGTAATATGTCTTCCCTGATGTACTTTGTTGTATACATTAATTCTTGTTAACTCAATTAAATTCCTTGTATTTTGGGGGAGTGCCTTCTGGTTTTATTACTCATTGTCATCTGTGTACTTTTTCAGTTGCTGGATGCCTCATATTGAATACTTGCATATATAGCTTTCATCATTGCAATTCCATGCCTAGTACCCTAGTACTTAGTCTCCAAGTTTGTACTTAATTGAGAAATAGCATACTAAAATATTCTGTAAGCATTTTAGATTGGTTGCAGTAAATTAGACAAAATAGCCTTTTTTGTGGCATCTCTCCACACAAGGAAAGATGACTGTCTTTAAATTTTCTATCACAGAAACCATATGAAAAACAGTAAGTATATGACAAGAATTACTATGCAAATTAATGAAACACAAAAGTGTGCCTGAATTATAACAGGTGATGATGGCAGAGATAAATTCATTATTACCAATGATTTTCAGACCATTTTGCTATTAGTCTTTTATACTTAATACTCTGGAGAAAGATACAGTTATCTTTCTGCAATAAATAGTTCTTGGTCATTAAAGAGAAGCTTTAGCAAATGCAGATATACATACCGAGTCTAATTTTCTACTCAGAAGTGGCAAACAACTGACTTATGGTATAGTACAATCTTAAAATTTTGATTTTTCAATTAAGTTGTGAGAAACAAATTTTAATATCATTATATATAAAAATTTAATTTGAAAACAAATAAACAAATAGTATACATTAAATAAACCATAAACTATTTTAGATTACTTCTGAAAAATAGGTATTACTAGTTGATTATTCATAATTATAGCTCCTTAAACAAATTACATGTAACATGTGAATTATCATTAGTAAGCATAAAAATTGTACTTTAAATAACCACTTTAATAAAATTATAAAATAAGAACTTTTATTACCTAATTCTTTAGAAGGTAATTCCAGAATTTAATAACTATTAATATTTCCTTATGGAGAAAAATATAAAGTTTGAATATCAAAAATAGTTTTGAAATATAAAATATAATATATATATATGGATGCTTGATTCTCATTTTAAATAAATTGATTCAAATTGTTCATTCATTTTTTAATATATCCGATTAAATTTTCTTACACAGTATTTGAGAATTCACCAAAAAATTATAGATAACATAACAAATTTGTAGAGAAATATTCACAGTACTATTATGCTAGGCACCTGGTAAAGAAAAAGAATGTATTACTTAGTTCTGATATAAAGCATCCATCCTAAGTAAATTTTACTGTAATTCATTTGAGGAAATTGGACTAAAGTAATATCCTTCCTTCATATATCTTTTCCTTGTATCTGGAAACTGCTAAATAAACACTATATCTAGCATTATCTATGTAAAATACAAATGCAAATATATAATAGAGATATATCTTTGTATTCTAGCAAAAATTTTTTCCTTTGTAAATCAATCCATATTCAATTATTTTTGCCTATATAACCTGTCAAATAATATTATTGCTTTGCTACAGATTTTAAAGTTGATTTGGGAACTGTGGCTACACTAGAAGAGAAAAAAAATTAATGAAAACCCTTCATCCATGCCATAGGGAATAAAGGCAATAGTGCAAATAAAAGCTCAAATAGTTTCCCTTCTGTCTGTAGCAATACCCTGATTTCCTTGGCTAGAATGATGCTGAGGAAAAGAAATAAAGTACAATATCCAGCAGGCAGTATCCCTGCTGCTTTCAATCAATGGAAGAGCTCCCCAGCGGGCATGAGATCACTGGAGTTCAATTTTGAATGTATCCAGGTCATGGTCTAAGCATCAGGGTCACCCAATCTGGAATCCATTCTCATGTAAGTGTGGAATTTTCTGCTTGATAGGATGTTACTCCTACTTTATCATAATTCTACCTACCTTGTAATATTGACCATTCAAAATTCTTTCTCTCTTGCTACTTATCTGCCAAAACAAGACATGACCTCAATATTTGCTAAATTTAAAATTTCTATTTTTTTGTTCTGTGTTCTGATATTTATATAATTCAAGAAGAAAATATGAAGGAATATATGGTATATTCCATAAATGAGTTTATATATTTCTTGTGTCTGTACATGAGTCAGAATTACAATGGAAATGACAATGGATTAGAAGGACAATGAAAAGTTGAGAAGTGAGAGGATGCAGAGCAAGGAGAACACTCCTCCATTGTTGGTAGGAGTGAAAACTTATTCAGCCACTCTGAAATGCAGTATGGCAGTTTCTCAAAAAACTGGGAATCTATCTCCCCAAGGATCTAGCAATATCACTATTGGGCATATATCCTAAAGATGCACAATCACACCCCAAAAACATTAGCTCAGCTATGTGTATAGCAGCATTGTTCATAATAACAAGAACCTGGAAACAACCTAGATGCCCCTCAACTAAAGAATGGATTAACAAGCTGTGGTACATCTACAACAATGGAGTACTACTCAGCAGAAAAACAAATCCTAAAATTTACAGGCAAATGGATGAATTTGAGAATATCCTCCTGAGCTAGGTACCAAAACCCCAGAAAGATAAGCAGGGAATGTATTCACTCATTAGTGGAATTTAAACAAAAAGCAATGAACACCCAAGCTTCAAACTACAACCACTGAACTACTTGGGATGGGAAGGAACTTAAGAGAGACTTCCAACGAGTCCCCTAGGAAGAGAAAATAGAGATTTCCTTAGCTAAATGGGATCATAAGAGGTTGCAACCAACAAGAGGTGGAAACAAATCACAATAGAAGGAAAAGACTGAGAGTGTCAACTGTCGTGCACAACCTCACCAGCAAGGAAGACGCAACACCGATCCTTCTCTCTGCAGTTTATTCAGGTCTTTTATTATCTTCTTATCTTTCACTCACTCACTCATTCACTCACTCACTCATTCTTTAACTCACTTACTCACTCACGCTCTCAGACAAATGATGAACAACGATGGGGGGGGTGGGAGTCCGCTCATGGCTAAATACCCTCTGGGCCTCCAATCCCGGTAAGCCACATGGACATCGCCCATAGGTCCTAGGACATGGAAGCAAGCCACCATCCTCGCCAACAGCCAATAAGGAGTTGTTTACTCCCGAGAGCACTCACCATCATTGAGAAGGTGGAAGGCAGAAACCAGTGTCAACTTTAGGGCATGGCACAACACAGCTCTCTACAGATCCCCCTTCTTTATTAAGAAAAAAAGCAGGCAGAAGCAGAGGTCTACTCTCTGAATTACAAAAGGAACATGTACAGATATCGCTCCGGGTGTCATACACGCAGACAATCCCTGACCGATCCGACACCCTTTTCACAGAGGCAGGCAGTTTGGTGTCAACCTGCATGCAACCAGACATACTCCTCATGAGTTCCCATAAGCCAGAGTACTCATGTGCAGTGCTAAGCCTCACATCCTGCAAAACATTCTTAAGGCTTCTCCTTTAGGGAGGCCAAGCAAACTTAGGGGGAATGACCGACTCCAATGGCTGAAAATGCTTGGACAACCGTGGCTGCATTGCGACACTGAAGGAACCTAACCTAGCAAATCCACCACAGGCAAACTAGGAATATCAGCACCATCAGGCTCGCCAGAGCTCACATTCCCACCCACTCTTTCTGGTGATCCACATTGGCAGAGAACCAGGACGCCAGTCCTTCTGCCAGGTCTGCATCCACTCTGGTAGAATTCATGATCACCATGGTCACTCTCAGCTGGGCCATCAAGTTTCTGAATTCACCAGTCCAATTTCCTAAAAGATAACTTGACAACTGTTTAGATAGATTTGCAGCATGAATAAAGTTCTGATATTGTACACTAGTCCCACATAATTCTGGAAACTTTCATTCACAGCCAAGCTAGGCCAGCTGCCAAAGAGTATCAATCTACTCTTGGACCAGGTCGATCCTTTTATTAATAACCATCAAGCCCCCTTTTAACTGGGCAATAAGATTCTTTTGTATGTCTAGGGCCTGTACTATATTAGCTGAGACCACATTCAAAGTCTGCACAGTCTACACGATATTGCTCGTGGCTCCTATGACAGCCAAAGAAATGGCTGTGATTATGGCGAGCACTTATCTGCACCATCAGGGTCAGCAACAGGAGCTTCTGCATCATCTGCTTGCTCCCCCGCCTCATTTTCCTTTTCCGATTGAATCTTCCTGGTCAAGCGCTTCGGTACTCAAGCTGGATCATTTCTATCCTGGGGGAAAATGCAAACAGACCCTCTCGTCCATATTAAAACAGGGTCCATGCCGTACCAGTGGCCTGTGAGGCTGTCTTTCCATTTCACCAGTCCTTTCTGCATAGTGCCTGGATTGGCATGCTGGTCTGCTGCTGCAGCCCCATTGGCATCCAAATTTAAAAAATTAAGAGTAAAGAGAGCTAGGGAAAGTCTTTCCTTTGAGGTATGGCCATGGCCTATTCCCCCTTTTTGTTTAATAAGGCACTCCTTGAGTGTGCGGTGAGCTCTTTCCGTTATGCCTTGCCCTTGGGGGTTATAAGGCAGGCCATGGATCAACTGCACTCTCATCTGTGCACAAAAGGTTGTAAATTGATGTCCGGTATATCCTGGGCCATTATCAGTCTTAAGCTGCATTGGTTTTCCCCAGGCTGCCCATGCCTTAAGGCAGTGAGAGATAACATTACGCCCTTTCTCTCCACTTAGGGCAGTGGCATAGATAATACCAGAACAGGTGTCAACTGACACATGCACATATTTGAAGTTGCCAAATTCAGAAAAATGTGTCACATCCATTTGCCAAATTTTAAGAGGAAGCAAACCGCGGGGTTAATTCCCAACGACGGGGGATGCTGAAACTCCACACAATGTGAACAGTCCAAAACTATTTGCTGCTTGCCTAGAAAGCTGAAATTTACTTTCCAAAGTTCTGGCATTAACATGGTACAACTGATGAAATTCTTTGGCTTATATAATGGGTGTGGCAGTAAATACCCATTCTTGCCGGGTGGCGGCATCCACTAGGGCATTCATTGCCTTTGCTCAGAGACCCAGGTAAGCCAGCGTGGGCTCTAATGTGTTGGGGGAAAAACTTCTTAGAGCAGTTCCTAATAAGATCCTGTAACTGAGAGAGTAAACCTGCAACTGAACTGAAAGACCTTACAGGACCCACTACCTCAAGAATTTTCAAGGCATTAACAACATAAACTGAATCAGAAATCAAATTAAATGCATAACAAAAGATTTTAAAAACCTCTAATACTATTTGAAGTTCTGTTATTTGAGGGGTTCCTGGAGCAAATTGACATTGGACCAGTGATTGACCTTGGGCCATGTATGCCCCTACTCCGATCTTAGAGCCGTTTGTAAACACATTAATTGCACCAGGAATAGGTTCTGTAGCTGTCACCTTGGAAAAACAACAGGATGCTCCTTAAAGAAAGCCATTAATGAGTGTTGTGGATAGTGGTTGTCTAATTCACCAGGGAAGGAGCATCGGAGTATAGCCCAGTCATCAATGGTGGCACACAGCACAGAAATTTGCGCTGCAGTGAAAGGCACCACGATGCTCTCTGGGAGCAGACCAAAAAATTATAAAGCCTGTTGAAGACCCTGCTGGGCCAACTCAGCAACAGCTGTGGGATAATGCTCGATACTCTTATTTGGGGAAACCTTGGGGTGTATCCATAGCACAGGTTCTTGTTGCCACAGCACCACTGTGGGTTGTCTAAAGGTGGGCAATATACATAGCAACAACTTCTGATTCTCTTGTACTCACATCAAACATGCCTGTCTTAACCTATCTTCTACCAACTGTAGAGCTTGATGTGCTTCTTTGGTAAAATGCCTAGGGGAATCTAGGGCAGGATCACCCTTAAGAATGTCATATAGAGGTTTTAACTCATAATTTGCCAAATTTAAAAATCACCTAACCCAATTTATATCCCCTAATAATTTTTGATAATCATTCAAAGTCTTTAAATTGTCCTTTCTTATCTCTATCTTCTGGGGTTGAACTATTCGAGGAGCAATCCTTGCTCCCAAATAATCAACAACCTGAGTCAATTGTACCTTTTCAGGGGCAATAAAGAGCCCTCAGCACTGGAGTGCTTTCACCAGCACTTCATAGGCCTCTTTGTTTTCCCGCTAACAGTACCTCATCCATATAATGGACGCAGCACATCTTAGGAAACGCTTCACGCACTGGTTGCAGGGCATGCCCCACATATAGCTGACACATAGTAGGGCTATTAGCCAATTCCTTGAGGCAATACAACCCATTCAAATCTCTGATCAGGTTCCTCATGATTACATGAAGGAAGAGTGAAAGCAAATCTTTCTGTATCTTTTTTATGTAAAGATATGGAAAAGAAGCAATCTTTAACGTCTACTGCTATGATATGTCATTGTGAAGGCAAGGCCGTCAACAATGGAAGCCCTCATTGTACCAGGCCCATAGGTTGCATCTGATTATTTATAGCTCTTAAGTCATGCAATAATCTCCATTTTCCTGTTTGTTTCTTAATCACAAATACAGGTGTATGCCATGGTGAAGTATAAGGTATGATGTACTTCTGTGCTAGCTGTTCCTGCACTAGTTCTTGGGCTGCTTTCAATTTTTCTAAAGACAAGGCCACTGAGGGACCCATACAGGTTTCTCAGTTTTCCAGGTGATGGGAATAACAAGATTGTGTTGAAACACCTGGCATAGGAGGTAACAATAACTGTTTGTTCAGGGTTACTTTGGGGAAGACTTG
This sequence comes from Sigmodon hispidus, assembly GCA_004025045.1. NCBI lineage: Eukaryota > Metazoa > Chordata > Mammalia > Rodentia > Cricetidae > Sigmodon > Sigmodon hispidus. The sequence continues at coordinate 7,512 of PVIH01017485.1, forward strand.
GCTATTTTAGAATTGGCCACCCAGAGGGCCAATCCTTCCTTTCTATAATGCTTTTGTCAGCACCAGTATCTATTCAATGCCCCCACTTGTACCAAAGTGAAAGAGGCGGTAATGCCATAAGTTCTTACTGATTCTGCCAGTGACTTTATTACTTTAAAGTCCAGGGGCTCTTCGTAATGATTCCCCTTGGGATCTTGGAATACAGAAACTGCCGACACCAGTTTCTGTCTCAGTTTTCTCCATACTTCAGGGTTAAAGGACTGATCAAGGCTGCCAAAGCCACCCCCTCCATCTGAGTAAGCTGGGGGAGCAGACAGCAGAGGGCCACACTTCCCAGGAAGCAAGCACTCCCTCAGGGCTAGCCTCTTTCCCTTTTTTGGAAACCAATTTCTTAGTTTCTCTTTCCTCTCCTGACTCCTCCACCTTGATAGGTCTTCTTCAGAACTACTGCTCTCAAGGCCCAAAAGCTGAAAATCCTCTAAATCCCAGTAAGTGTTTCCCCTGGAATCTGATCCTTCAATTCTAAGGCCTCTCGCTTCTTCACTGTGCACCCCATCAAATCTTTCCTCTTTTAACTGTTCTAAAGCGGCCTGACCCCCTTCAATTGCCTCACAGCACCTCTGATTGTCCAAAAAACCTCGAATCACCCTCCAAATGGATCTCACGCCTGCCTTTAAAACTCCTTGCTCATAGGCGAAGTCTAAATCTCGCCCTAACTTCTCCCTGGAGGACACCATTAAACTGCCCGTGACAGCAAATCACGGAGCTGCAACATCACATTCTTGTAAATATCTCTCTAATGTGCTTTCCTTAATTTCCAGAACCTTAGTTTGTAACAGCTCCTTAGAGCTAGAAATATTGGATGTGAGGTTGAAGACCCCATCCTTATATGACCTTTACTCCTTATTTTTAAAAAAATCTTTTCTGAGCCTTTACCAACCAGCCCCAGCCTTGCTAATGCTTTTACTTTCACTTTAAGCTCAAGTTTGCAATAATTGTTACTTTCACTTTAAGCCAAAATTTGCAACTGCTGTATTACTTTCACTTTGAGCTGAAACTGCTCTGTTACTTTCACTTTGAGCTCAAGGCTGCCCTGCATCCACAGCTGCAAGAGATTACACCCACTCGTCAGTGAGCTCCCTCTTCTCTGCCTTTACCTACATATCAGAGCTACCCGCTAGTGCCAAGAGGTTACACCCACTTTATTGGTGAGCTCCCTCTTCTCTGCCTTATCTATAGGCCAGAGCTACCCTGCTCTAACTAAAAATCCCAATATACCTGCGACTTAATGGTGCACCCCCAACTGCAGAGAGTTCTGAATCCTGTTGTTTGCTGGTGCGAGTTTTGTTCTTATTTCTCAGATTTCAGCACCAATTGCCATGCAACCTCATCAGCAAGGAAGACACAACACTGGATCCTTCTCTCTGCAGTTTATTCCGGCCTTTTATTATCTTCTTATCTTTCATTCACTCACTCATTCTCTCACTCACTCACTCACACTCTCAGATGAATGACGAACAACGACGGGGGGCGGGGGGAGAGTCCACTCATGGCTAAATACCCTCTGGGCCTCCAATCCCGATAAGCCACGTGGACATAGGTCCTAGGATGCAGAAGCAAGCCACCATCCTTGCCTACAGCCAATAAGGAGTTGTTTACTCCCGAGAGCACTCACCATCAAGAAGGTGGAAGGCGGAAACCACTGCCACCTTTAGGGTGCGGTACAATGCAGCTCTCTAAAGTCAACAAGGAGGGAGAGAAAAAAGGAGATAGAGATCTTAATAGAGCAGCCAATGTGAGGTTGGAAAAAGACCGGGTGCTAAGGAAACCTCCAAGAAGTCACAGGATGTCCCTGGCTAAGTCGCCAACCAATACCTAAGGTGTTACCTAAACAAGACCTTCCCCATAATCAAATGAATAGCTACCCTAAGTGCCATCACAGAACTTACATCCAAAAATGAATAGAGGTAAGGCAAGGATAGATGGCTGAGCACTGGGATGAGTCACTGGTCTAGCAGATAGCAGGGGAGGACACTCAATATGAGTAAGGGATAGGGCTTTTGAGGAAAATTCCCACAGTGATGGCTGGCTAGGGCTCTGGGGAGCTCACTGAATTAAGAACAGCCACTGGGGAACCTTTAAGAAAAGGAACTAAGCCTTCCAATGATAAACTGTCTACTGACATAGGCAATATGTATAGCCTCAAGAGGAGGGTTCATATTGTGTATCTGTGCATGGACTTGCAACTTAGGTCTCATTTCCTCCAGAGGAACACCTAACCCAGTCTGGATATTAAGATGAGGAAGCCAGACTTGCCTGGAGTGGATGCTGAGCTAATCTACCTAGGGACCTCTTGCCCTTTCTGAGGGAGAGGATAGGGAGATGGGGAGGAGGCAGGCTGAAGGATGACAGGGAGAAACTGGGAGGGGAAGGGAGTTGGAAAAAGGGACACATGGATATAAAAAGACTTTATTCTATAAAACTAAATAAATAAATAAAAAGAAAAGTTAAGAATTAAATATTTTTTTGTCAGTTTGTCTCAGCAATTTTATCAGTCTTCGATTTTTCTAAACAAAGTTGTGCTTCTGAGAATTTCATGAATGATGACAATCTGAGATCTGAGAATTTACAGAGAAAAATGATCATGCTGCTTTTGATCATAGTCTGTGGTCACTTTATATTTAGTCTAGACTAATTTCAGTATTCAATGTGCAGGAATAACCTTTATAATTCTATAGTGGGCACTACTCAGACAAACATATGTTGTGTGATATTTTGTTTATGTATTGGCAAGTTAAGCTTGCCTGGAGATCAGAGGGTGAAGCTACCCACTAGTTAACCATAATGTCAGGCTGTATCCCACACCTTTAATTCCATCACTTGAGAAAAGGAAGCAGGAAGATCAAGAATTCAAGACATCTCTGAGCTGCAGAAGACTGAACCAATCTAAAAGAGAAATAAAGCCAAGTGGTGGTGGTACAAGCCTTTAATTATGACTCTCTGATGGTGGAGACAGAAATACAAGGTTAGTAGAGTAGATAGAATGTTGAACCCCATTCACTCAGAATATTTGGAGAGGTAAGAAGTAACTGTGGCTACTCCATTTCTTCTCTGATTTCCAGGCAAGTTTTATTTGTGAGAAACACAAACAAAATATCATACAACACACATTAGTATTTAAAACACTATCTTAGTTTCCATAGAATAATCCTTAATTTAGATGAAAATAACATCTACAAGTCAAAGCTTGTGAACATCATTTTCACTATTTTCACACATCATTATACATAGCAACTTCCTTAGGTAGTGCTAATTTTTCTTTTATTGATATGAAAACCAGCCATTAAACTTATATAACCAAGCCCCTGTGCTTCTGTCAACCTCTGATATCAATTTATCTTTAAAACATATTTTACTATACTATTTACCATGTTAAATACTTTGACCAGGAAAAATGTGACTACAGTTTGACTTAATTTTTATCTTCTTTATTTGTATATGTAAATTCTATTGCTTTTTCAATTTAAAAAAATTCAAGGCTGAAATTGATTTTATCATTTTATAACGGTGTTAAATAATCTAATATTCAATAATGGTGATTCATAATTCTATATTACTTGCATTATTAGAAATAATCAATTTCATGTAAAAAGCACACAATTTATGTGTTTTGAATTTTCTTTAACTTATATAAAATTTGTCTTTGATGTAATTATTTTTCATTTTATTTTAACTAAAGTATTTGTTTTATTATCCTATATGTATTATTAGTAATATATAAAATAGATTTTCTGTTTTAATGGATATATATCTATATCCATTAGAATAGTAATTATTAGTTTGACAGACATGTAGTTTAAGAAATGTTTCCTATGCCCTATTTTTACATGCCCTCTCTGAGTTGTAATTTTTCTCATCTTTCAGGTCATCCCCAGTCTGTAACCTGCATTAAGAGGTAGCATATTAATGTGATCTCTGCCCAACTTCTTCATCTCTCTCATCATCTATCCTCTTGCCCTCAGAAACTCAGGTTTGATAAAAGCAGAATTAAGAAGAGAAAATAAAGCATTCTGCTTAATGTAGTCTTCTTCAGGATGAACCCAACTATAAATATACTCAAACTGTATCTCTTTATTGGGTGTTCATTGGTGAAAAGCAATAAAGCACATTAAACAACTAAAAAAGCAAAAGCAAACCAAAACAAAATAGAAAACCACTTCAAAGCTTTTGAAAGTTATGCTCTCTATATATCCTTGACACTGCTTTTCTCATTGCCTTTCAAATGGTTGCAAAATTAATCACTTGTTAGTAAAAGGGGTGTGTTAACCAGAGAATGATTATTTTTTAGAATTTGGAATCAGTCCTGGATCTCAGATAAATGGTTCCTAAATTCTTTTTAATATATTGAATTTAAGTTTTTGTTTTATATAAACAATGATTATATAATTCCTTTGACAATGTTCAGAAAGACTCATCATTGAGAAAACAACTTCACTGAAATTCAAGGTCATTAATATCATAGTAATTAATAAATTGGAATGATCAACTCTTTTGTTATTTATTAACAAAATAACATTTGAAAAACATAAATTTATTTGATTGAACTTAAAATAATGTTATAGTAGGGTACCTGTGTTATTACACACAATATTATTACTATCATACACATTTGAAACTACTTTTATGCCTATTTGCATGAACATCCAAATGTAAACATAAAGTTTATGAATCTTAGCTCTGACAGGCTATTTTAACTTTACTATTTAAATAAATTAGATTTAACTACTATTTGTCATTTTCCTTTAGAAAAATCAACAATTATAAATTTTTAAGTATTTAAAAGAACATAATAAATTTTCATTAAGACTAGTTTATACCATTTGAATTTTTTATTAATTTTTTTCATACAATATACTTTGTTCATATTTCCTCTTCTCAGCTCTTTCCTGATCCTCCCTACTTACTCTCTGTTTCTCAGACAAGGAACAAAAACCAAAAAAAAAAATGATCTACATAACTACAAAAACAAATAAGCAAAACACCAATAAAACTAAATTTAATATAATCAAAAGAAAAAAAAAGTTCACAGATGAAAAAAAAATATGAGTATATTTTGTGTTAGCTAACTTCTACTGGGCATAGACCCTATCCTGAAATGTGGTTGATACACTGAATGACACATCACTGAAAAAAAACTGATTTTCCCTATGCCAGAAGTTGTAAATAGATTCTTCTTAAAAATAGGCCTGCCTGTCCACTTCTTCCTTTGAATGCAGGAACTTATGTGATTTGCTGCGGTTGTGAAGGTTTAGCTTCTTCTCCAACAGTCTTTGAGTTCATATATGTCCATCAGTCCTGTTTTACTGTTGGCTGTTTCTTGGTATTATCTATAAACTCTGCCTTCCCTGCCTTCTATTCTCCATGATCTTTAAGGGAAGATGTTTAATGAATACATGTGATTTAGGACTCAGTGGCCAAAGGTTCTCAGTCTCTGCATACTTCCCAGTTTTACAACTTGCTGTTATTCTCCATCTACTTCAAGAAAATTCTCTAATGTTTAGTAATTTAGACACTGATCTATGAAAATGGAATAATGTCATATTATGAACCATTTTCTTACTATAATCATTTAGATAATAATGGTAAATTTTTTTAGATCCATGACTTATCTAGTCTAGGTTCTCAACTACTTTAACAAGAGTCAGGTATGAGTCCATCTCACAGAGTGAGTAATATGAAAATGTATGTGATTTCTTCTAAAATGTGACTATTAAAGTTTTCATAGGTTACTGTGCTCTTTATAACAATTTAATTTTTAAATTTAATTTTAAAAGATATTTTTCAGTAGTAAATAGCCATATTGCTTTAGAAAGATTCACTGGTCATGTGAGAATGTTACTGTAACCTAGTATATGTACACCACGATCACTATGAAACATCTTATAATGGACAAGATATGTAGTCATTATGGTATTTGCATAATGGTATAATTTGGTTTTAACTAATTTTCTCTTAAAGAGAAACTTTTCTTCAAGAGTTATAATTTTAAAAGACTTGTCTACAAATAAATTTATATGTGATATTACCAAAACAACAAACAGGAGAAAAGAAACATTTAAATCCTGCAGCTCTTACAAAAAAACCTTCAAAACAATGGTGTATATTTTTTCAAATATAAGCAAAAAATTCTAATGTAAAAAAAGTTGGTATGTTTAAAGACTTGGGAAGCAAAATGTAATTTACAGACTAAAACATTTGAGAGCATGAAAAATCTATAGTGAATGAGCTCCTATAGCCAGATTACCCATCTCAGCCTAAACAATAATTATGTGTGTCCTGAATCCTCCATCACCACTGCTGAATAGTGATGATTGGGACATGCGTATATTCATCAGCCCTGAGTATTACAGAATTCACTCCCTCATTATAATTATCAAGACCAAAATTTAGTAAGCTAGATAGGAAAAAGACAAATCACTAGGAATCCTTACACCTATGTCTTATTTTAACACTTTAAGTAATTTTGTGTTTCTGGAATGCTATTAAGTCAGTTAATGCTGCCTACAATCATCTCATAGAAGAATTCTGGTTCATTGGTTTCTTGCTATTATGCTTTCATAAATATAAAAATATCACTTATATTAGAATACATATAGTATGCATACTGCATGTAAATTCTGAAGTGGAAAATATGGTTAATGGTGAACAAAAAGAGGAGCTAAACAAAAGTAAAAAGGGGAAAATTGGGAGATTTTGTGACAACAATAAAGGTTTTAATGTTTTACAGGAAATAACAAAGCTTCCAGCTGATCTACACAGATCCATTATACATTGCAATAGGAGAAATAATTAATTGGGAATTTTCCAGGCCATATCTTAAATATAATTTAAGGAAATTAATTAAATGTTAGAATTAGTTTTATTCTTTAAAGAAAACGAATAAATTCTGCAAATGGAACCGTTTATGTACATATTGTTTTCCTCAGTGAGTTACATAGTATCATTCTTCACAAGCAGCAACCACAGTAACAGATGCTATGCATTTGGATTTCAGAACATCAAATTAGAATTAAAGTTCAATAATGCCTCTTTTAGAGCGTGTTTACTCCATTAAATAATAAGTTTCACAACAGTGCAATCCATTTTCACCTTCTTTGATTACAACAGTTCTTGATTCTCAATCCATAAAAGATTTGTAGAACATTATCCTCAAAACTCATGTAATAGTTTTCATTATAGGGCTAAAATAAAATTCAATTCCATAATAATACCTGAATGAAGGCAAACATGTCTTTAATTATAATTGGAATTACTTAATACATTGTAAATTTATCATAGTCATATGCATTCTCAACTTTCATGAAAATGGTCTAATTTGAAATTATTTACTTACCAATTGGCTTAAATTATATGTAGTAGATATTCTTTTTGTTTGAGGATTTCATATAAAATTATTCTTCATACATCCTTTCCATCTCTTCATGACTCACTTCTGACTCCTCCTGTGATCCCTCAATCCCTAAATTTTAGGACCTCTTATATCTTTATTACTATTATTATTATAAATTATTACTATTATTATGTGTATACATGAGTAGAACCTGCTGTATCATTTTGATGTCACCTTTATTTAGATGTGTCTAGAGCTATCCACTTAAATTGGATAACCTGTCAAAGGACACATCTCTGGGAAAGACTAATTCTCCTTTTCCTAACCATCATAATTTTCTCATAGCTATTCATCTAGGGCTAGTGCCTTGTGAAATTTCCCCATCCACATTTAGATGCCAACTGTACCAGTCTTCTTCAGATGAGCATATCATTAATATTACATGAGTGTCACTTATGTCATATATAGAAAACACTAGTTCACTCTCCTGGATCTTAATGTTTTTAAAACATTGTCTACAGTGCATCTTGAGGCAAAACAATCAGAATACATTATAGACACATGGATTGGGGGTAGTCACCCCAAATCAGTTGTATGTTTTTTTCTGTATTTTGACCAACTATATATTTCTTTGTTGGTTTTAGTTTGCTGAAGAAACTTTTTAAATGATAGGTGTGAACTGCACTTATGTATAGACAATGATCAAGAAGCCTACAGAACACTAAATAGACAAGACCCTAAATGAAGTAAATAAGATATTTCACGACATAACCAGATTTAAACAATACCTACCCACAAATCCCACCCTACAAAAAGCCCTAGAAGGAAAACTCCAACCTAAGGAAAACAGAAAAATCTATGCAACCACAGACAAAAGATAATTCTACAATAGAACTTCCCGCCTCCCTGATAAAAAGGAAATACAAGCTACTAGCAAAAATTATGGGAAATATTGATCATTGGTCATTAATATCACTTAATATCAATTGACTCAATTCAACTATGAAAAGACACACCCTAACAAGATAAATACAAAACCAAAAAGCATCCTTTTGCTGCATACAAGAAATGCCCCTTAACATTAAAGACAGACACAGGCTCAGAGTAAAGGTTGAGGAAAAGGTTTTCCCATCAAATGGCCCTAAGAAAAAAGCTGGTGTAGCCATTCTAATATCTAACAAAACAGACTTTAAACTGGAATCAATTAAAAGAGAACAGGAAGGTCACTACTTAGTCATCTCAGGAAAAATTCACCAAGATGAAATTTCAGTCCTGAATATCTATGCCCCTCATACAAGGGCACCTACATATGTAAAATAAATACTTCTAAAGCTTAAACCTCACATCAAACCTGACACATTAATAGTTGGAGACTTCAATATCCCACTTTCACATTGGATAGGTCAACCAGACAGAAACTCAATAGAGATATAAGGGATCTAGCAGAAGTAATGACCCAAATGGACTTAGGAGATATACTCAACCCTCCATCCAAACAAAGAGGAGTATACATATTTCTAAGCACCCCATGGAACTTTCTCTAAAATTGACCACATAAATGCTCATAAAGAAAATATCAACAGGTTAAAAAAATGGTATAACTCCTTGTAATATTTCAGATCACCATGGTCTAAAGTTAGAGTTCAACAACTTCAAGAAAGCCTACCAACTCATGGAAACTAAACATCACTCAACTGAACCACCTCTGGGTCAAGGAAGAAATTAGGAAATAAATTAAAATCTTCCTTGAATTTAAAGCAAATGATTCCATGACATACTCAAACATATAGGACACAATGGAAGCAGTATTAGTACAAGATGCCTACATGAAAAGACTAGAGAAATCCCAAACAAGCAAACAATCACAAAAGCTGAGGGTCTTAGAACAATTAGAAGCAAACTCACATACAAAGAATAGATGGCAGTAAATAATCAAATTGAAACAAAAAGAACAAAACAATAAAATCAATGAATCAAAGAGATGGTTCTTTGAGAAAGTCAACAAGATAGATAAACCCTTATCCAAACTAACAAAAAAGCAGAGAGAATGTATCCAATTAACAATATCAGAAACAAAAAGGGAGGCACAACAACAGACCCCAGGAAATTCAAAGAATTACGAGGTCATACTTTGAAAACCTATACTTCACAAAAATGGAGAACCTAAAACAAATGGACAGCTTTATGGAGAGGTACCATTTACCCAAAGTAAATCAAGATCAGATTAAAGACCTAAACAGTTCTATAACACATAAGTAAATTGAAGATGTCATTAAAAGTTTTCCTCATAAAAAAGCCCAGGGCCAGATGGTTTCAGTGCATAGTTCTATCAGACATTCAAGGAAGAGCTAAAACAAGTACTCCTCAAACTGTTCCATGTAGTAGAAATCAAAGGATTATTGCCAAATTCCTTTTAAGAGACCATAATTACCCTGATACACAAGCCACTCAAAGACACTATAAAGAAAAATAATTACAGACCAATTTCCTTCATGAACATTCATAAGGACACCTATCTATGTAAAAGAAAGAATACTAAAGCTCATGCAAAACTTCTCAACAAAATTCTGGGAAACTGAATCCAGCATATAAAAAAAGGTATTCACCATGATCAAGTAGCCTTTGTCCCAGAAATGCAGGGATATTTCAACAAATGAAAAACTGTAAATGCCATCCATCATATAAAAAAATTTGAAGGAAAAAAAACACATGATCATTTACTTAGATGCTGAAAAAACCTTTGTCAAAATCCAAAATGCCTTGATGATAAAAGTACTAGAGAACTCAGAAATACAGGAAAAATACCTAAATATAATAAAGATGATTTACAAGAAGCCAACAGCCAACATCAACTAAATAGGGAAAAACTCAAAGCAATCCCATTAAATCAGGAAATAGACAAGGCTGTCCCCTCTCTGTTTATCAATTCAACATAGTTCTTGAAGTTTTAGCTAAAGCAATAAGAGAATGAAAGGAGATTAAAGGAATAAAAATTGGAACAGAAGAAGTCAAACTATCTCTATTTGCAGATGACATGATTGTATACATAACTGACCCATAAAATTCTACCAGGGAATTTCTACAGCTGATAATCACCTTCAGCAATGTAACAGGATACAAGATTAACTCAAAGAAATCAGTAGCCCTCTCGTACACTAAAGAAAAAAGGACTGAAAAAGAAATAAAAGAAACATCACCTTTTATAATAGCTGAAAATAGAATTAAGTAGCTTGGTGTAACTACAACCAAAGAAGTATCAGATCTGTTTGATAAAAATTTTTAATCTCTGAAGAAAGAAATTAAAGATGATATCAGGAATTGGAAAGATCTCCCATGTTCCTGGAAAGGTATGATCAACATAGTGAAAATGGCAATCTTACCAAAAGCAACCTACAGATTCAATGCAGTTCCCATCAAAATCCCAACACAATTTTTTACAGAACTTGAAAGAACAATACTCAATTTTATTTGGAATAACAGGAAAGCCAGGATTACCAAAACAATTTTTCTCAACAAAAGAACCTAAGGCATTAGCATCCCAGACTTCAAATTACACTGTAGAGATTCAGAAATTAAAACAATTTGGTACTGCCATAAAAACAGACTTGTGAATCAATGGAATAGAATTGAAGACCCTGACTTTCACCCACATACCAAGGAACATCTGATTTTTGACAAAGAGGCCCAAAATATTCAATGGAAGAAACGTAGTATCTTCAATAAATGGTGTTGTTATAACAGGATGGTAGTGTGTAGAAAAATGGAAAAGAGCCAAACATATCACCTTGCACAAAGCTTAAATCCAAATGGATCAAACACCTCAACATAAACCCAAATACATTGAACTTGATAGAAAAGAAAGTGGGAATTTCCCTCCAATGCATTGGCACTGGTGACCACTTTTTAAATACAGAACCAGTAGTGCACACAATCAAGAAAAACAATCAATAAGTTTGATCTCCTGAAACTGAGAAGCTTCTGAAAGGCCAAGGACACTGTCAAGAAAACAAAATGACAACCTACAGAATGGGAAAATATTTTTACCAATCCTACAAGTGACAGAGCATTGATCTCTAAAATATATAAAGAACTCAGAGCTCCATACCCTTATTAACCCAATAAAAAAATAATAAAATAAAAAAATGAGGTTCAGAACTAAAATAGTAATTCTCAGCAGAATTAAAAATGGCTGAAAGGCACATAAAAAAGTGCTAAATATCTTTAGCCATCAGACAGATGCAAATCAAAACAACTTTGCTATACCACCTGACACTTGTTAGAATTTCTAAGATTAAAAACACAGATGACAGCCTATGTTAGAGAGGTTGTGGAGCAAGGGGACACTCCTCAGTTGTTGGTGGGAGTGTCAACTTGGTCAGCCACTTTGGAATGCAGTATGGTGGTTTTTCAGAAAACTGCAAATCTCAAGGATCCAGCAATACCACTCTAAGGCATATACCCTAAAGACACACATTTCTACCCCAAAAGCATTATCTCAACTATATTCATAGCAGCATTAATCCTAAAATGATATAAATAAATAAACAATAAATAAATCCACAAACTCTTTGATTCTGTGCCAAACAAAAAACAAAACCTGTTCTCCAAAGTAACATATCATTTTACTTCACTTTTGAAGTCAAGGGATTTACAAATTATATAGGTTGGATTGTTCTACCATTATTTACAATCAAATGACTCTTAACAGCTCTTGCTCTTTCTCTTTCCTTAGTAGTCAAACAATTTGAAGACAATACAGCAGACAGTATCCAGACTCTCTGTGTTTTTTCCATCTTTATGTAGTATAGATTTTCTTTCTTAAGAGCTTTATTTTTTCCCCTTTCAATCTGAAGGCTGCCTATATTTTTAACACACTCTAAAACATGTAGAGATTTTTTTCTACTAAATTTGTCTTTACTGTATTATTTTTATTCAGACTACACATTTAATCTATTACTGTTGGGGGGTTGCTAAGCCAGTCTTGGGATAAATTTCTCCTTCTGTGCCATGAAAACACACACAAGTCTGAGAGAATATCTCACTGGGGGTACAACACAGTCCACACACTGGAAGGAGAACTAAGAGGTTGAGGGGTGCCACTCATTTCCTATGGCTGCTGCAGCAAATTATCACACATTTAGCAGCTTCAAATGATTCTGCTCTGTAGGTATGTCCAACTAAAACCTCATCAGGCTACTGTCAAAGCCTTTTCAAGCTACATTCTTTGCAATGCTCTGTGGAAATTTCCAACTCTTCATTTTGCCAGCTTGCAGAGGCTGCTAGATCCTTGAGCTCATCCCAGCTTCTGCTTTTCTCCCATCTCCTCTGATTCTGATATTCCCACCTCTAAGAATTTTGATACTCATACCTCTGATAATTTGTGTGACTCTAACTGGGCCCTGGCCATGTTCCTGTGTCATTCCCCAACTTAATTACATCTGCATCTTCCACTTTTCATAAGGTAATTAATGAGTTTATCCACTTATTCCAGGAACTAGGGTGGGCATCCTAGAGTAGGGAAGCTTCTTCCTATCATGGTGGATTGTGAGGATACACCTAGAAGTGAAGGAAAGTGCGGAAAGAATAACCCATCCTTTCCCTTGCTTTGAAAGTGGGGCTTTGCTGCTGGTGACACTTAAAGCATATGTACACTCTTTTATCAATGTTTAGAGAAATATGCAGAATAAAACAAAAGGACTTCTGAAATGATTGAAAGATATACTGTTTGAAATAAACTCAATGACTCTTAGCATGCATTCATGTTGTATAATATGTAGTTTTCTAAATTTACTTAAGTATGTGCGAGAGAATGCTTATATACCTATGTGTATTGTTTGTGTTTGTATATATGTATGCATGTATAAATGCACATTTTTATGCAGATACTACTTACTCATAGGTTTATCACTAAACCTAGATGGTACTCGTTGCTCATAAGCAAGAGTAAATGACATGTCTTTACACAAAATGTAGCACTATGGACACTGGAATATATGATCATGAATGAGTTTGCATGGATTCTTAGTATTTGAATTAAGTTCTTAATTCTTGAGGAGCAAAATTTTAACGACTTGTTCATACCTCCCTAGCAGCCAAAATCATCATTGGATATATTACTTTAACATACTTATGTGCTAATCTTTTAATGAATCCTTATAATAATATCATTGAGTTAATCAAGTAATGAATACACATTGTTGAGAGTGTCTAGTGACAAGTGTTCCACTTTAAATAGTGTATTAACTCTTATGTAGTTAGGTCTTGCTATGTTCTCAGCCCTCTACCAAGAATGTGAATCTATTTACTATCTTATAATTAAAAATCAATTCAGTGGTTTCAGCAATATTATTTTCTCATTATATGGAGGCAAAATAGCTACAAAGTAACTATTGATGAAATACTTGCCTTTTGTTAACTATAATGTAGAGCACAAAAACACTGCAGTTACGTAAAAACACAGCTTTGCCATTTTAATTAATTAAAATATTCTGCAATATTATATTTTTATTAATATTTTAATATAGTCAAATTATTTCAGATGATATAATTTATATTTATTATAGCTTTATGTCTCTGAATTTATGTTTGAAATGCAGACATGACCAAGTTTTATTTATATATTTATAAAATGTAAGGTATTTTATATTTTTGTAAAATTATTATTATTTAAATTATTTAAAATTGATTCTGTAATTAACTTTGCTAAAAATGCCTTAGTATTTTAGAATTTAGCAAGTACAATTTCATAATACACCCTGAAAACCAATAAAACCAATAATGTCTTGTATAAATATTAAAGAAAGCCAGAAACTTCATCTAAATTAAAATGGCAAAACTTAATAAGTTGACTTAAATATAACTGATTTCCATAGTCCCACTACAATTATATAAAAACTAATTCCTGATGTTGCATTAATTCTGGTTATATTAAATGAAACTTGGAGCCAGATATTTAGTAAAAGCTGGAATATAAAAGAGAGGAAACAAATCACAGTCAAGTCTCACCTAGGCTATCTTTCAGCTTCCTCAGCCTCATTTCTCATCACTTCTACAGAAGGAATCAGTCTTTCTATATCTGCCTTAAATAACTTCTTCACCCAGTTGTTTCATATACAGGTTAAGATTAAAGGTGTGATTTACTGCTATTTGATAGATAGCCTTGAACTCAAAGAAACACAGAAAGATCTCTGTCTCTGGAGTTATGGGATTAAAGGCATAAATTACCATTCCTTGTCTTTCCCTGTGCTGGGATTAAAATGTGAGTTTCTCTGGTCCTCCTGGATTGACAGTGGGTGTATCTGTTCTCTGATATTACAGACTGGTTTTATTAAATATATAACATATTACCACAGCCAGATGAATAAAATCAAAAAATATCAACCTACTGTGTTAATATCATTGGAATTGTCTGTCATTAGTTATTTTCTTAACCTGAAATATTCTACCATCATTACTAGATACTAGTTTAAAATACACATTAAGTAGATAGTATAAAGAATTGAATGTATTATATTCAATTTACATGTTTATATAAAATGTTCTTATTACACGAAATATTTGTATTTGTAAACTATACATCTATTAAAAGAAACAATACATGTACGATTATGAGTTTGAATTTTAATTCAATTTAAAATATTACTACTTTTATGTGCTGTTTTCTTCTGATTATTAAAAATACAAGTGGAAGGATATAAAAATATTATAAAATTGTATTTATTGTTTGAATCATTCATGAGTTCATGTCTTTCAGCAAAGAAAAAACTGTGAAATTTTATTCTGACCTTTGACACTGTATTGTGCTCATCCACTAAGTCTTATTGGGAATGATAGATGCCACAATTTCTCCTTTTATCTCATATTCTTTTTTAAAAAATTAACCACATCATAGGTCTTGACATTATCTCTATGTTGTATTTAAATGTTGACACTAGTCTCCAATTAAATATTATTTTTTATCAGGTAAAGATGCAATAATTCAATAATTGCAAATAAATTTGACTAAGAAATCAACACTGGAAACAGTAGTAGTATAAAAATGTATTTTGTGACTTCTATAAAACAGCTGATTTTCAGTATGGACACATAAAGAGAAATGTGCAATTGGAGTAGTAATTTATTATTAAGTAAGTACAGTCAATATATAATAGCATTTTGGGAAATAACTCATCCATACAATAAATAAGAAAAACAAGAATAATTAAAATACTGTCCTGAGGAGCTGGCTAAGAGCACAAATGGTTCTTGCAGGGTCCCTGAACTAGATTCCCAGCACACACAGTGTTTCACAGTGATTCCACAATTTCAGTTACTGGGACTTTAAATCACTTTCTCGCCTTGCTAGCACCAGTCACATTGGTGATATATATATATATATATATATATATATATATATATACTATTTATTTATAACATATATCTTTTTAAATCTATATATCACCTCAATTTCCCCTTCCCTCCTCCCAAACCCTCCCAGTCAATCTCCACCCCCCTGCAAAAAAAAAGGTAACAATTCCCAAGGTGGGTCAACTCCGCATGACTCTTCCACTCCCTGCAAGTCTGATTTCCTCATACTAACATCAGAACTGGGTTAGGTGTTCCTCTGAAAGAAATGGGCTATGAAGTGCCAGCCCACACACAGAAATACAGTCTGATCACTCCCCTTGAGGATCCACATACTGCCATTGTCAGTTCATAGTTGCCTACCCATGGAGGGCCTAGTTCCTTTTCTGGATGGAACCCAGGTGGCTGTTCTTGATTCAGTAAGCTCCCCAGAGCCATCCAGCACTGTGGGAAGTTTCTGAATGAGCCCTATCCCCTTGCTCATACAAACTCTCCTCCCCTGCTCTCAGCTGGATCAGGAGCTCAACCTAGTCATCAGCCATGTATCTCCGCCACCACCTCTATTCATTGTTGGATGTAGATTCTGTGATGGCACTTAGAGTGGTTATTCACTTGATTATAGGGGAAGTTCTGTCCAGGCACCATATTCACTATTGGTTGGAGACCTAGTGAGGAATATCCTGTAAGTTCTTGTATGTTTACCTAGGACACAGTCCCTTTCCAACCCCACATTGCCTTCCTGTATTAATATCTCCATCTCTTTTTTTCCTCTTTCTTAGTTGTTCCTCTCATTCAATCATCTTCTTCTCTCATGATTTGTTACCACAACCATACTGCATTGTAGAGTGACTATACAAGTTTACACTCCCACCAACAATGGAGGAATTTTTTTCCTTGCTCTGTATCCTCTCAAGGATAAGCTGTCATCTGTGTTTTTGATTTTAGCCATTCTGAAAGGTGTCAGGTGGTATATCAAAGTTGTTTTGATTTGCATTGCTCTGATGGCTAAAGATGTTGAGCAATTTTTCAAGTGCCTTTAAGCCATTTGTAACTTTTCTACTGAGAATTCCCTTTTTAGTTCTGAACATAATTTTGTAATTGGGTTATTTAGGGTTTGGGGTTCTTGTTCCTTGAATTTCCTATATATGTTAGAGATCAGTCCTCTCAGTTGTAGGGTTTGTTAAGATCTTTTCCCATTCTGTAGGCTATCGTTTTGTCTTATTGACTGTGTCCTTGGCCTTAAAGAAGCTTCTCGGTTTCAATAGGTCCCACTTACTGATTGTTGTTGTTAGTGACTGTGCTACAGATGTTATATTTAGGAAGTGGTCACTTGTGCCAATGTGTTTGAGGCTATTTCTCTCTCTTTTTTTTTTCTATCAAGTTCAGTGTAGCTGGGTTTATATTGAGGTCTTTTCCACTTGGATTTGAATTTTGTGAAGGGAGATAGGTTTGGATCTTTTACATTCTTTTACATACTACCATCCAGTTATGCCAATATCATTCATTGAAGATACTATCTTTTTTCCATTGAATATTTTGGGTCTCTTTGTCAAATATGAGGTCTTCATAGGTGTGTGGGTTAATGTCAGGGTCTCTGATTCAATTTCATTGATCCACAAGTCTGTTTTTATTCCAATACCAGGCTGTTTTTATTATTGTAGCTCTATAGTATAGTTTGAAGTTAGAAATGGTCAAGACTCCTGAAGTTTTTTTTTTTTTTGAACAGGATGATTTTGCCAGTCCTGAGTTTCCTGTTATTCCATATGAATTTGAGTATTGTTCTTTCAAGGTCAGTAAAAAAGTTGTGTTGGGATACATAAAATTAAAAAGACATACTATTAAATAAATACATCTAATAACAACAGTTTGTTGTTGGAAAGTTTTAGAATCCTTCAAACAATGATAAAAGTCTTTTAAATAGAGACTATTCATTACCAATTACATGAGCATATGCTATCATATGTCAAAGGTTTAAGTACAACAATAGCTTAATAAAATATCAACAAAAATATAATATAATAATAAAATTATGAATAAATTTTCTGTGTTTTAATAAGTACACCTGGTACAAGATTATGTACCTATAAAAGTTATTTATCAACAAACTAAAAAAGATAAATTTTAAAGTCATGCTAGTCATTGTAAGTACAAAGAAGATGTAAAATAAAATTTATCATGTCATCATTAAGAAAAACAAAAAGAAAATTTTTCAAAATGATGAAGTAGAATCCAACAACAAGATCAAGTTGGACTATAGTTAAATTAATCAACAAGATATCATCTTTCAAAGACTGGAATACATGTAAGGAATTTTCTTGACTGATTCTAATTTAAACTCTGTGAAGTTTTAACTCATGTAATAAGTGAAAAACAAAGAAAAAAATGGTGACTGCTTTCAAAACACACAATTATGTAAAAAACTATAAAAAGTGCTTATGACAAATATATTAATGGAATTGTGTGCCTAATATACAAATATCTCGCAGTATAATGTTTTATATGTATAAATGTGCTCCTTCCAAAAATATGCTGAATATTTATCACAATACCTGAAAGTGTGAACATTTCATAAAACTATAGTTTGCTTACATACATGCAAATGCAAAGGAAGGCTTTAGTATGCATCAAGGCAAAATTTGAACAGAGAAAAGTAAATAAATATAATGTGACACCGATAGATATCACAGTGAGGAAACTAATATCAAGAAAGGTCTAGGATGAAAGCTGATGCAAAATTCATAAGACAAGAAGGAAGGTTCCCGTCTGGACTCATCTCTTAATCAAGATCATATGTATTAACTTATTTTCCAATTTATAAAACTGATAATAAAGTTAAATGATAAATAAGTAGAATGGTGGGTTATATCTTATAAATGAGGAAGAATGACCATGTGAGGGAAGGAAACTGCATTGGGGTTTTCTGTATTATTAGCTCTCATCTTTTATCCAAACTTCTTTTTCTAGCAAATGAAACCAAAGTGTCCAAATCAACAAAATCAGAAATGAAAAGGGGATTTAACAAAAGACACCCAGGAAATCCAGAGAATTATCAGATCATACCTCGAAAGTCTATATTACACAAAAATGGAAAACCTAAAACAAATGGACAGCATTCTGTACAGGTACCATTTAACAAAATTAAATGAAGAACAGATTAATTACCTAAAGAGGCATATAAATAACCCTTAAGAAAATTGAACCTGACATTAAAAGCCTTGCAAAAATAAAAGCCCAGGTCCAGATGGTTTCAGTGCAGAATTCTATCAGACATTTAAAGAATTACTACCATTACTCCTCAAATTATTTCACACGGTAGAAACTGAAGGAATATTGTCAAATTGATTTTATGAGGACATAGTTACCCTAATACCCAAGCCACTAAAAGACACAACAAAGAAGGAGAATTACAGACCAATTTCTCTCATGAATATTGATGTGAAAATTCTCAACAAAATTTTGGCAAACCGCATACAACAATGTACAAAAAATATCATACACCACGACCAAGTAAGCTCCATCCCGGAAATGCAAGGTTGATTTAACTTACGAAAAACCATAAAATTTATCCATCATTTAAACAAACTAAAGAAACAAAACCACATGATCATATCCTTAGATACTGAAGAAGCCTTTGGCAAAATCCAAATCCAATCTCAGAAAACAGAAAGCTCTCCCATGTTCCTGGATAGGTAGGATCAACATAGTAAAACTGGCAATTCTACCAAAGGCAATCTACAGATTCCATGCACTGCCCATAAATATCCCAACACATGAAAGAAGAATACTCTATTTCATTTGAAATAAAAGGAATGCCAGAAATTGCCAAAACTATTTTGCTCAATGAAAGAACCTCAGGAGGCATCACCATCCCTTACTTAAAGTTATTCGCCAGAGCTACAGTAATAAAAACAGCCTCGTACTGGCATAAAAACAGACTTGTGGATAAATAGAATAGATTGAGGATCCAAGCATTAACCCCAAAACCTATGAACAACTGATCTTTGACAAAGAAGCCAAAAATATTCAATGGAAAAAGTATAGTATATTTAACAAATGGTGTTGGCATAGCTGGATGGAAGTGTGTAGAAAAATGCAAATATATACAAGCCTGTCACCCTTAACAAAACTCAAATTCAAGTGGTTCAAAGACCTCAACCTAAACTCAGCCACTTTGAACTTGGTAGAAAAGAAAGTGGGAAATACACTTCCACGAATTAGCACAGGTGACCACTTGCTAAATATAATACCAGTGACACAGACACTAAAATCAACAATCAATAAGTGGGATATCCTGAAGCTGAGAAGGTTCTGTAAAGACAAGGACACTGTCAATAGGACCAAAAGACAGCTTATAGAATGGGAAAAGATTTTCACCAACCCTACAAGTGATAGAGGACTGATCTATAGGATATATAAAGAACTCAAGAATCTAGAGCCCAAAACCTTTGATAATCCAATTAAAAAATTGAGTTCAGATCTAAAAAGGGAATTCTCAGCAGAAGAATTACAAATGGCTGAAAAGCACCTGAAAAAGTGCTCATCATCTTTAGCCATCAGAGAAATGTAAATCAAAACAACATTGCGATACCACCAGACACCTGTTAGATTGGCTAAGATAAAATACACAGATGACAGCCTATACTGGAGAGGATGTGGAGCAAGGGAACACTCCCTTGTTGTTGTTGGTGGAAGTGTAAGCTTGTTCAGCCACTTTGGAATGCAGTACGGCAGTTTCTCAGAAAATTGAGAATCAATCTCCCCAAGGACCCAGCACTACCACTTCTGGGTGTATACCCTAAAGATGCATAGTCACACTTCAAAGGCATTAGCTCAATCATGTTCATAGCAGCACTGTTTGTAATAGCAAGAACCTAGAAAAAACCTAGATGTCCCTCAACTGAAGAATGGATTAAAAAACTGTGGTACATCTACACAATGGAGTACTACTCAGCAGTAAGAAAAAATGATATCCTAAAATTTGGAGGTAAATGGATGGATTTGGAGAATATCCTCCTGAGCGCGGTATCACAATTCCAGAAAGAGAAGCAGGGGATGTATTCACTCATTAGTGGTCTCTAAACAAACAAAGAAAAAAGAAAAAAGCAAAGCATGCCAGGCTGCAAACCACACCCACTAAACAGTTGGGATCAGAAACACCTTGGACTGATTCCTTGGATCCCACACCCCTTAGAGGAACATCTGTCTCAGTCTTGATGTTGGGGGAGAAAACTGGATATGCCAAGGGTGGAGGCTGAACTAAGCAATATTGGAGCAGTGGGACCATGGGACTGCCTGCAGCCTGCCCAGGGGTGGGATGGGGAGTTGTGGAGAAGAGAAAATGACCTGATGTGGTGGGCAAGGGAAGGGACTTTGAATAAGGATATACAAGGATAGAAAGTGTGACTTCATGGTTCATAATAATAAAATAAAATAAAAAAACAAGCTGACAGCCAACATCACTCTTAATGAAGAAAAACTCAAAGCAATCCCACTAAAATCAGGAACTAGAAAAAAATGTCCTCTCTCCCCTTATCTATTCAATATAATTCTCGAAGTTTTAGCTAAAGCAATTAGAGAATGAAAGGAGATTAAGGGGACACAAATTCGAAAAGAAGACGTTAAACTATATCTATTTGCAGATGATATGATTGTATACATATTGACGCATAAAATTCTTCAAAAGAACTTCTACAGGTGATAAACACCTTCAGCAGTGTAGCCGGATACAAGATTAACTCAAAGAAATCATTAGCCCTAGTATGCACTAAAGATAAAAGGAATGAAAAAGAAATAAGTGAAACATCACCCTTCATTTTAGCTGCAAATAGTATTAAATAACTAGGAGTAACTATAGCCAAAGAAGTAACAGAAATGTTTGACAAAAAATTCAAATCACTGAAGAAAGAAATTGAAGGGATATCAGAAAGTGGATAGCTCTCCCATGTTCCTTGACAGTTAGGATAAACTTAGTAAAAATGGCAATTCTACCAAAGGCAATGTACAGATTCAATGCATTTCCCATCAAAATCCCTACACAATATTTTTTGGACCTTGAAAAAATAATACTCAATTTCATTTGGAATAAAAGGAAAGCCAGGATTGCCAAAACAATTATGCTCAACAAAAGAACCTCAGAAGTCATCACCATTCCTGACTTCAAGTTATTCTATAGAGCTACAGAAATAAAAACAGCCTGGTACTGGCTTAAAAATAGACTTGTAGATCAATGGAACACAACTTAGGATCCAGACATTAACCCAAAAACCTATGCACATCTTATCTTCCACAAAGAAGCCCAAAATATGCAATGGAAATACGATAGTATATTCAACAAACGTTGTTGGCATATTTGGATGGTAGTATGTAGAAAAATGTAAATAGATCCAAGCCTGTCACTCTGAACAAAAAAAAACTCAATTCCAAGTGGATCAGAGACCTCAACATAAACTCAGCCACTTTGAACTTGATAGAAAAGAAAGTAGGAAATTCACTTCTATGAATTGGCATAGATAACCACTTCCTAAATATAACACCAGTGGCACAGATACTAAGGTCAGCAATCAATAAGTGGGATCACCTGTAGCTGAGAAACTTCTGTAAAGCCAAGGACATTGTCAATAGGACTAAACACCAGTCTACAGAATGGGAAAAGATTTTCACCAACCTTACAAGTGCTAGAGGGCTGATCTCTGGAAGAACAGTCAGTGCTCTTAACCTCTGAGCCATCTCTCCAGCCCCACTGATCTCTAAGATATATAAAGAACTCAAGAATCTAGAGCCCAAAACCTTGAATAAACCAATCAAAAAATGGAGTTCAGATCTAAAAAACGGAATTCTCAGCAGAAGAATTATGAAGGGGTGAAAAGCACCTGAAAAAGTGCTCATTATCTTTAGCCGCCAGAGAAATGCAAATCAAAACTATTTTGAGATACCACCTGACACGTGTTAAATTGGCTAAGATACATACCCAGATGACAGCCTATGCTGGAGAGGGTGCAGAACAAGGGGATTACTCCTCCATTGTTGGTGGGAGTGTAAGCTTGTTCAGCCACTTTGGAATGCAGTATGGAAGTTTCTCAGAAAATTGAGAATCAATCTCCCCAAGGACCCAGCAATACCACTTCTGAGTGTATACCCTAAAGATGAACAGTCGCACTCCAAAGATATTAGCTCAACTATGTTCATAGGAGCATTATTTGTAATAACAAAACCTGGAAACAACCTATATGCACCTCAACTGAAGAATGGATTAACAAACTGTGGTACATCTACACAATGGAGTACTATTCAGCAGTAAGAAAAAAATGATATCCTAAAATTTACAGGCAAATAGATGGATTTGGGATATATCCTCGTGAGCAAGGTATCACAAACCCAGAAAGATAAGCAGGGTATGTACTCACTCACTAGTGGACTCTAAACAAACAAACAACAACAACAACAACAACAACAAAACCAGAGCATGCCCAAGCTGAAAACCACAGCCACTGAACAGCTTGGGATCAGAAACACCTTGGACTTACTCCTTCTATTTCACTCCCCCTAGAGGAACACCTCACTCAATCTTGATCTTGGGGGGAAATAACTGGATTTTTCAGGCGTGGAGGCTGAAATATTGGGACCTTAGTACTTTGGGACTGTCTGGCCATGGTGTTGGGATGGGGAGATGTGGAGGAGAGAGAATGACCTAATGTGGTGGGAGGGGGGAAGGGACCTTGAATAAGGATATACAAGGATAGAAAATGTGACTTTTTTTCATAATAATAAAAAAAGAAAAAGAAAAAACAAAAAAGACTGATCCTCTGCCTTCAGATGGATTTGGGCTCAAGGTCTTCATCCTTTAATATTAAACTATAGGAATATGATAAGCTATTTAATAGAGTTAGGACTCAGTGTATTATCTAAATATCTAAAAAATGGAGATTTTTAAAACATAAAGGTTAATCCTAATATGTTATGAAGAAACATTGGGTATGTTCTCTGATTAATTCAAACTACAAAAAATAATGGCACAAATAAAGTACAAGATTTGTTATAATATTTTCTTAACATGCATGTCTCAAGATTGGAAGATTGGTATCACAGTAGAAATAACAGCAAAACACATCCAAGCTTGAAACCACAAACACTGTACACCTTGGATCTGAAACAATTTAGAATAGCACCTTGGAGCCCATTACCTCCAGACAATCACCTGACTCAGTGTTGATATTGGGATTTGGAAAGCAGATTTGCCTAGAGTGGATGCTGAACTAAGCTTACCACCTTGGGACCTTCAGACCTCCTGCCCTTGCTGAGGACAAGAAGAGGAGATGGGGAGAAGAGAGAGTGACAGGAAAGGTTGGGAGGGGGTAGGGAGTTTGAAAAAGGGGATACATGGATAAAAAATGAGTTTATTCAAAAATACAGAAAGAAACAAGAGAGAAAACAATAAAAATAAAAGAGATTAATCCTAATATGTGATGAAGAAACTAAAAGTATGAAATCAGACTAATTCAAACTACTAAAAATAATGGCAAAAATAAAATACAATATTTGTTATAACTTTTTCTTAACATGCATGTCTCTAGATTAGAAGACTGGCATGAGAGTAACAGGAAATAACACTGTCAATCTATCCAAAACATTCTGTATTGTACCATAAGAAAATGCTAAGAAATATATCTCAGTCGCAAGGCTGAAAAATTATTAATAATGAGTAATAAAAAAAAACAAATTTTAATCTGATAAAGAGATATGGAGAAGAGAGCGTGCCTGGAAGGGGCGGGAAGGGGAAGGGAGCTTGAACAAGGATATACATAGATAAAAAATATGACATTATGCATAATAAAAATTCATGTTGCAACTAATTAATGGTTTATTTAAATTCAGGGCATAAATTTAAGTTGCCAAGAAAAATTTTTGAAATGACCAATTTGGATACTTTGTTCTCAAAGGAAAAAAAAGATTTTCATTCACTAATGGAGTAATTTGTGTGCACTAATAATTCTTCAATGAGAGTAATATGCATCTTAAAGAAAATGTAGTTCATTCACTGAATAAACTTGAAATTTCCTACTTAAAGCAGACTCTCAAAATAATTACCAACAAGGAGGATACGTGAATACAGATTCTGAATATCATTGCTAGATTTAATTTTAGATGCTTGTTGACCTATCTGGTATTTTTCTAGACATTCAAGCTATCATCACAGTGTGGAGTAAAAGAGATAACTAGTACCAACTGAGCACCTTAACATTGTTTAAAAAATATTTTCCCCAAGTGTTACAAATTCCAAAGACAATCAGTCTATGTAAATAGGACAAACATGATGTCAGTGAGGTAAAAGTGTAAATTGTCTCTATTGGTTTTAAATAGTCTATTAAACCAAAACTATACAAAGAATATTAAAGTTATTATGGAGATTAATTTCCATCTTTTAGTTATTTTGTAGTATATTTATTTTTTAAATTCTGTTGAAAATGTGTATTATATATGATTCTGAAAGTATTTAAATGTATTTAAAACTTGCAATGCTTTATATTTAAATAGTCCTATTTTTAACCATAAACATAATGACTAAAATAATCATTTTTATTATTTATTGATTATAAAATTTTTGAGTATATAAAAGTATATATAGATCAAATAATTATTTAAAGAACGACAGTCAATAATGTGAGTCAAGTAATTGCCTTGCTTCCCTTCTGAGATCATAGAAAGTGACATCTCAAATGAATTAATTGAATGCTACTATCTTAGTTCTTTGTCGTATTGTGATTAGATATATTTTGACAAATTTAAATATCATAAGACCTGAAGGAAGGAAAATCTATTTTGTTCATACTCAAACAAATAGAGCACCATAATGGTAAAGTCAAAGGGATAGGCTCTAAGGCCCATTGCATTTTTAGTTTAGAAGTAGTAAACAACAAATAATGTTGTGAAGTAAGATTCCTATCTTTTATTATTGTGTTTCTTTTTTATTTATTTAAAATATAATTACAACATTCCTTTTGCATTCTTTAAACTTTCCAATGTGTTTTTTTTATGTCAGCTATCTTTCAAATACATAGCTACTTTCATTAATTATTATTGCTATGTGTGTGAATAAATTTATTATTGCAACTTCCGAGATTTTTTACTGTTAGTATATTATGTCTGCAGAGACAAAAACATACTGGGTAATCATTTAGATTTCATTCATTTAGAGCTGTAATCTAGAGAATGTTGCATCCAGCAAACAAGGATTATTCTAACTCAGCTATTATAATTAAAATGAATAGTCACATGTACACTCTTATTTTGGTTATTCTACAATTGTCTAATTTGCAATATTTATTCATAATTAGAACAACAAAATTTTCATTTTTTATTCTGGGAAATTTAGTTGAATAGTTTCATGTAACAAGAGGTACGTAGTTGGTAGTAAGTTTAAAGTTTATGTAGTGAAAGAAGTTTAGCTCATGTGCACTCCTATTAATTTGCTTTCAAGTTTATGTTAAGTTGCACAATCTATCATTGAATTATCTAGTCCAGTTTTGTATGGGGTAACACCAATTCTATCATCACACACTTCTCATCCCTGAGTTCTGTGACTTATATTTTCATGGACAGATATACATTTAAATACAAAAGAAATTTCTGACTTCCTTTTACCTCTTTTTTTTCTCTTTCTGTCAAATTTGTATGTAACAAATTGATTCCAACATATAGTACATACGTACCTGAACTATTGGATAGATTCACAATTGAATATCTTAACACACATTTTGATTGTTTTACTTTACACACGAGCAGAAATGTAGTATAAAACTTTCCTATTACACACACACACATATGCACACACGCACACATACACACACAATTTATCTATGACATAAATCTTTCTCCATAATCGTTATTACTTTGAACAAGAAATTAGACTAAATGAATGGTGTATCATAGACTTTCAGTTGAATTTCATATTTTCTTTATATTATCTGAGATGCAACAGATGTAAACTCTTAACTATACTTGAAAAATATTTAAAAAAAATAATTTTTCTATCAAAACAATCAGATTTGAAGTTAAAGAAAATTTACCCTTATACAACTTAGGGACTCTGCCATATCACTGCCACAGTCATCGAGACCTTGAATAAGGATATACAGGGATGGAAAAAAAAAATTCAGAGGGAAAGATGAACACAAAGAAAATATAGGTGTAGCAACCTTATTTGTATTTCTTCCCTTGATAAGCCATGCTTATCATTCTTATCCTCTGTATAGTTATTGTTAACTCTTCCACATTTTAAATTCTTTTTACTGTGTTTTTTTTTGATAAATACAAAATAAAGAAGGAAAAAAAAATAAAAAAAAATAAAAAAAAATTATATAACTATTGCTCATGTAAACTGCAAATGTATGCATGGTTCACATGAATACCTATATTATTCTCAGTTTCATTTGAAGGCTTCTTTTTAACACTGAGATAACAGAAGCACACAGAGAGACCATTTTCCCTGCTCTCTGTTATACCAATGAAGTTAAAATGCTCATGGCTTCAGATAATTTTTTTCTACTAATGCTTTCATTTTCTGACCTTAGTAAATGTGCACTGATAACCATATTAGTCAAGGTTGGTACTGTAAAATTCCATCAAATCTACAACAAAAATAGAATTATCTGCAGGATATAAAAATATACAAAAAATAAATTTGTGACTGACCAATTACTATGGCTACTTATCTCTCAAAATACAAAGCTTCTTTCAGGCAGTTCTTACTTCTTAAACTAAAAGAATAAAAGCTTCCAAAAGTAATTTTATAATACAAATGAGGTATATGACTATCACATATCTCTATATATATTTTCTTTTTTTTATTTTTACTTGATCCTTACGTTTTGTTTTTTTTCAAGAGACATAGACTGAAAGAATTGAAATAATGGTAACTGTTGCCATTTACTGAGCACTTCTGGTCTACCAGTCAGTTTTTTTTCTCTTTTTTCTGTTTATTATTAATAGTATTGTTAGTATTATTAACAAAGAAGTCATACTTTCTGTCCTTGTATATCCTTATTCAAGGTCCCTTACCCCTCCCAACACTTCAGATCATTCTCTCTTCTCCACAATTCCCCATCCCCTCCCTAGGCAGGCAGCAGAGAGTCCCATGGTCCCACTGTCCCAATATTGCTTAGTTCAGTCTCCACTCCTGGCAGATGCAGTTTTCTCCCCCCAACATCAAGACTGAGTCAGATGTTCCTCTAGGGGGAGTGATATCCAAGGAGTCAGTCCAAGATGTTTCTGATCCCAAGCTGTCCAGTGGTTGTGCTTTGCAGCTTCTGCATGCTTTACTTCTTTCTTTTTTGTTTTTTGTTTGTTTGTTTGTTTAGAGTCTACTAATGAGTGAGTACATACCCTGCTTATATTTCTGGGTTTCTGATACCTCGCTCAGGAGGATATTCTCCAAATCCATCCATTTGCCTGCAAATTTTAGGATATCATTTTTTCTTACTGCTGAGTAGTACTCCATTGTGTAGATGTACCACAATTTGTTAATCCATTCTTCCATTGAGGGACATCTAGGTTGTTTCCAGGTTCTTGCTGTTACAAATGATGCTGCTATGAATATAGTTTAACTAATGTCTTTGGAGTGTGAATGTGCCTCTTTAGAGTATCCACCCAGAAGTGGTATTGCTGGGTCCTTGGAGAGATTGATTCTCAACTTTCTGAGATATCGCCATACTGCATTCCAAAGTGGCTGAACAAGCTTACACTCCCACCAGCAATGGAGGAGTGTTCCCCTTGCTCTGCATCCTCTCCAGCATAGGCTGTACTCCATGTCTTTTATCTTAGCCATCCTAACAGGTATCAGGTGGTATCTCAAATTATTCTGATTTGCATTTCTCTGATAGCTAAAGATGATTAGCACTTTGTCAGGTTATAAAAAAATGAACTTGTGTATTAGTTGAATTTAGTGAATGTAAATACAAACATAGATATCACCTATAATATATAAATTTCTGTGTCTGCCTCTGAAAGTACTTAATTATTTATAAAAACAAATTCTCAGAAAAAAATGCAGTATAATGAGTGTGAATATTAGCTGAATGAACATATCAGAATAATTTGTAAGAACATTGCAAAGATTTTATAAATGTAAATATAGAATATTTAATAATTTATGTATGTAGAGTTTTTGGGTCTAGTAATTTCACTGAAAATTCAATTTCAATATTTATTATCACTATCTTACTATATGTCAGTATTTCTTAATTCAGTATCAGATACATACACACACATAGAGATATATGTTCATGTAGGTTTTTTTTTCTGTGTGGGCTTACATCTATAATGCAATTGAGATTTGATATTTCTCTATATTATGTACAACCCCAAAATTAAAAAATATTTCTTTAAACAAAATGCACACTAATCCAGATTCATTAGCTAAATAATGTAGCATTATTGGCAAGCTGCATAATTTTAATTTTTAAATCCCTAGTTTCTTTTAAATCTTTGAAATATATTAAATTTATTGATTTTTATAAGATAGTAATAGAAAGTTATTGAATAAACTCAAACAGGGCATAAACTAATATTTGGAATCTTTTTTTAACTCTTCAAAATAAGTAAAGTATGATTCCTTCAGTAAAATACTTACAAAATAGCTACAAAAGTACTTATAACATTTCAAGTGAGTAAAGCTTACTGAGAATTGATTACTAGGCTCAATCATATCTGTAACCAAGAATGTTTGTTTGTGTAAATGAGGACTGTGTAAGTAGGTCACTGTGGCAGGGATGAAAGGAGGAACATGTTATCAAAACCAGAATTCAGTAAATATAAGTTAACTAAAGTAACAGCAAGACAAATCAAAATTTTAAATAAAATGGGGGAAGAAAATACTTTACTAAAGTATTTTAAATGAGTGTTTTATATCAGAGTTGTGCAAAAACAAATGTGTAATTGTTATGTGTGAAATAGTTGTGGTGTGACATTATGGCAGCTATGATTTCACATCATACATAATTATTTCCAAATGAGAAATTTTTTTAAAGAAAACTAACATTATTTTTTAAAACAAGTTTAAAACAAGATACACTAAAATTGCTATTAGAGTAAAGAGTTGAAATTACACATGAATTGTGTGTTACATGTCCACGTTGTTAATCAGTATTGACAGCATTTTCTAAAGAGTAAAATATCAGCAAATATAGAGTCTTCCCTAGGTTTTATATACTGCAATGCATTTGGGGTAAATTTTATTTATAGCTTTTAATGCTGGGACAAAGTCTGACTATTTGATTGGCCCATGCAGAACATACTGAAACACGTGATCACTTCTTACAGAATTACTTGAATAGTCTCTTGAGACATGGATAGGCATTCGAATCTTATTTATGCCCAAAAGAGACAGAATTAAGCTCAAATTTTATCCTCATTTTGGTTTCTTATTATAATTTATTGTTTTCAAAGTCTAGAAATCTTAAGATTTATTCATAGCATTACAGCAGATTTGACTTACACCCATGTAACACTCAAAGGCATTCTCACTTTTGTAGACATTGTTATCTAAAATTAGAAATTAATTTCTTTGTGTTTTCCTTTTTTTCTTATGGATAAAGTCTCATTTTTATTCATGTATCCCCTTTTTCAAACTTCCTTCTTGCTTCCGCCCCTCCCAGTCACTCTTTCTTCTCCACATCTCCTTATCTCCTTCCCAGCAAAGGCAGGAGGTCTCAAGGTCCCAATGTCCCAATATGGCTTAGTTCAGCATCCATTCCAAGCAGATCTGCTTCCTACTTACTTTTACAAAAAGATAGACACTTTAGTATAGTATATAAAACAGTTATAAATATTCTAAAAGGAATGAAAGCTCATAATTTGCTATCATTGCCCTAGTACATAATTGTAGGTTGATTAACTGTCATTGTTCAAAACAATTATTTCACTAGTTGTTAGTTCTACTTAGCCTTACTTATACCCCTTTTATATTTGGCTATATTTCTTTAATTAAAAATAATGTAAACAACATTTTCCATGGCAACATGAAATTTTAAATCTACAATATTTATTCCACAGATAAACAGATACTATTTATACATAAATAACCACATACTATTCTAAGATTTATACATTGTATTAATCTTCACAGTCTTCCACAGCCAGGTGTCATAGACTGGAAGGTCTAAATAACATACATCGATTTTGATAAAACTTGGGAATCTAAAAACCAAGATCACTGTGTCTGTAAGTTTGGTCTATTGAGAGGCTCTCAGCTTACAAAGAACTGCTTTTCCACTGGGCC
This sequence comes from Sigmodon hispidus, assembly GCA_004025045.1. Classification (NCBI taxonomy): domain Eukaryota; kingdom Metazoa; phylum Chordata; class Mammalia; order Rodentia; family Cricetidae; genus Sigmodon; species Sigmodon hispidus. Next base: position 38,516 of record PVIH01017485.1, read on the forward strand.
CAATTATGTTTCAATGAGTACTCTATACTGTATACTAAGGCCATTACTTCTGTACTGATAATATCCCACTCCAAATGGCACTCAGCCCTAATCACCTCTCTATGGACTCTCCATCCAGATACAATGAAATCAGATTTGGAATACTCAGTATGAAACACAATATGTGTGATCTTTTCCACAAAATGATCTCCACCAATCAGTAAGTGTATATGTGATACCTTATTCCAATAAAAATAAAAAATACATGATCAGCAGGTTTTGTGTGGGGAATTTTTGTTAGATAATGGGTAGTCTTTGTTAGGTGTTTGAGACAGCTCTTTTACTTCCCCATTTATAAACACAATGGAACTGTATTACAACATGGAGCCAATTTACAGTTGTAAAAAGCATACTCTAATTTCAAGAAAATAAGTATATTAAGCAAATAAAGCTTGTATAGAAAGTTATTTAGAAAATACTAAAATAAAGATTCCTTCATATCTATAAATAGATACATAAATAGATATCAAACCTTCTACATATGACATTTATCTTAAGTTCGTAAGTTTCAGAGAGATATTTTGAGAGTTTGTTATACATGGATAAACTAGATAAGAGATGTAAGTCATAAATAAAACATTATAGGTCTTTCCATTTTCAGATATCCTCTTCAATTTCTTTCTTCAGTGATTTAAAATTTTTATCAAATAGGCCTGTTATTTCTTTGGTTATAGTTACTGCAAGGTATTTAATACTATTTGCAGCTATTATGGAGGACAATGTTTCCCTTATTTCTTTTTCAGCTCTTCTATCTTTAGTGTATAGAAGGGCTACTGTTTTCTTTGAGTTAATCTTGTATCCTGCTACATTGCTGAAGGTGTTTATCAGCAGTAGAAGTTCTTTGGAAGAATTTTGTGGGTCACTTATGTAAACAATCATATCATCTGCAAATAGAGATAGTTTCACTTCTTCTTTTCCAATTTGTATCACCTTAATCTCTTTTCGTTCCCTTATTGCTTTAGCTAAAACTTTGAGAACTATATTGAATAGATAAGGGGAGAGAGGACATCCTTGTCTAGTTCCTGACTTTAGTGGAATTGCTTTGAGTTTTTCTCCATTAAGTTTGATACTGGCTGTCGGCTTCTTGTAAATCACCTTTATTATATTTAGGTATTCTCCCTGTATTCCTGATCTCTCCAGGGCTTTAATCATAAAGGAGTGTTGGATTTTGTCAAAGGCTTTTTCAGCATCTAAGGAAATGATCATGTGGTTTTGTTCCTTTAGTTTTTTATATGATGGATAATGTTTACAGTTTTTCATATAGTAAACCAGCCCTACATTTCTGGGTGAAGCCTACTTGGTCATGGTGAATGATATTTTTTATACATTGGTATAATCTAGAGTGCAAAACCTTGAATAACCCAATCAAAAAATGGGGTTCATATCTAAAAAGGGAATTCTCAGTAGAGGAATTACAAATGGCTGAAAGGCACCAGAAAAAGTGTTCATCATCTTTAGCCATCAGAGAAATGCAAATCAGAACAACAACTTTGAGATACTACCTAACACCTGTTAGATTGGCTAAGATAAAAGGCACAGATAACAGCCTGTGTTGGAGAGGATGCGAGCAAGGGGAGCACTCCTCCATTGTTGGTGGGAGTGTAAGCTGGTTCAGCCACTTTGGAATGCAGTATCACAGTGTCTGAGAAAATTGAGAATCTATCTTCCCAAGGACCCAGCACTACCACTTCTGGGTGTGTACCCTAAAGAGGCACAGTCATACTCCAAAGTCATTAGTTTAACGATGTTCATAGCAGCATTATTTGTAATAGCAAGAAGTTGGACACAACCTGGATGCACCTCAACTGAAGAATGGATTAACAAATTGTGGTACATCTACACAATAGAGTTCTACTCAGCAGGAAGAAAAAATGATATCCTAAAATTCACAGGCAAATGGATGGACTTGGAGAATATCCTCCTGGGTGAGGTATCACAAACTCAGAAAGATAAGCAGAGGATGTACGCACTCATTAGTGGTCTCTAAACAAACAAACAAGCTAAAAAGCCAAGCATGCCCAGGCTGCAAACCACAACTACTGAACAGCTTGGGATCAGATACACCCTGGACTGACTCCTCAGATCCCACTCCCCCTAGAGGAACACCTGACTCACTCTTGAGGGAGGGGGGAGAAAACTGGATCTGCCAGGAGTGGAGTCTGAACTAAGCAATATTGGGTCAGAGGGACCATAGAACTATCTGCTGCCTGCCCAGAGAGTTGTGGAGAAGAAAGAATGACTGGATGTGGCGGGAGGGGGAAGGGACCTTGAATAAGGATATAGAGGGATAGAAAGTGTGGCTTCTTTGTTCATAATAGTAATAAACAGGCAAAACTTTGAAAAAAAAAGAAAGAAATAGAGATAGAGAAAAAAGAAAGAAACCAAAAGAAAACATTATAGATCTGTATAATAACATCATCTTAGTATCACATCAATGCACAGATCACAACAATCACTCAAAGTGGAGAGTTGTACAGCCTATTTCCAATGGACAAATCTAGAACATATCTCCTGTACCACAGGAACAAAAATTCAATTGTTTTCATAGTTAAGTGTCTCAGAAAATTACGAAGCTATTATCTATAATACATTTATATACATAAATGCATTTATACATTCATAAATTTTTTATCTTAGTGCCTACATGTTTGACATTCTATTCAGAATGTTGGCTTCAGTTCTAATGCATTCAGGGTAATTGGCTAATCTCCAATTACTCTTTTAACAGGTTTAGTGTATCTGGTTTTATGCTGAAGTCTTTTTTTTTTTTTTTCATCCAATATCCTTTTATTACTAGATGTTATTTTTTTAGCCCCTTACTCTTTTTTTTTATTTTTTATTTTTTTTTCCTTTATTTTGTATTTATTAAAAAAAACACAGTAAAAAGAATTTAAAATGTGGAAGAGTTAACAATCACTATATAGAGGATAAGAATGATAAGCATGGCTTATCAAGGGTAGACATACAAATAAGATTGCTACACCTATATTTTCTTTGTGTTCATCTTTCCCTCTGAATTTTTTTTTCCATCCCTGTATATCCTTATTCAAGGTCTCTTCCCCCTCCCAACACATCTGGTCACTTTTTTTTTTTTCCTCTGCAACTCCCCATCCC
>PVIH01017486.1:0-41666 GCA_004025045.1 Sigmodon hispidus
GAGTGCACTGGGACGCCGCAGAGAGCACAGGTCCTGGTGGCGGAACCGGAAGCAGTGTGGGGTCAACTCTCCCTCCCAGGCCAGGATACAGGCGCTGAGGCCCGCCGAGCCCTCCTCACCTCTGGTCAGGGTTCGAATCCGCCCCTCAGAGACCCCTGCAGTTAGTTTGCTCAGTTCACTCAGTTCAGGGTCGCAGTAGGGCTCCTAGTAGATTCCCTGAGCAGCAGGAGCTGAGGGTGTGGCCAGGTGCAGAGTTCAGCTGCCCCTGCTCCAGAGTGCACTGGGACGGCCGCAGAGAGCACAGGTCCCGGTGGCGGAACCGGCAGCAGTGTGAGCGCTTTTGGGCTTTCTTAAAGGGTGGTGGCTATGGAGGAAGGAGGAGATAAATAATTTACGCTTAAGAAAGAAAACAATTGCTTTTCTTTTCTTTTCTTCCATCTAGAACTTTCTATGTTCTTTAAGAACATCAGAGCACATTTGATCTGTTGTATGATGTTTCTGGCTGGCCTTTCCAGCCTAGTCTGGAGGTTCGGTCCCACTCTCAGCCCACTTAGCCTCAAATAACCACACACAGACTTATATTAATTTTACACTGATTGATCTAAGGCCCAGGCATATAACTTGCTAACTCCTTCATCTGAACTCAACCCATCTTGTTCAGCCATGTGGCTCAGTACCTTTTCTCAGAGCAGCATTTCAACTTCTTTCCTCTCCAGGTCCTGAAAGCTCCGGTAACTCTGTGGCATCTGTCTCTGTTCTTCCTGTACTCAGAGTTTTCCCAGCCTGGTAGCTCTGCCCACACTTCCTGTCTGCCTTCTGGCCAATCAGCATTTTATTAAACTAGTAGGTGGGACAAATATTTATGACGTACTCTAATTGCACTACATTTATCTCTTTCATAGCTTGCATTCTTCCAGATTGCTTTTTCTTTTTGTCACTCAGGATTCTTAGAGGTTTATGCTGTGCCTTCTCCCCTGCTATTCAATAGGAAGCCAGCAAAGTCTAGCACAAAGGGGAGAAAGAGATGGGGAGAGGGAGGGAGGGAGGGAGGGAGGGAGAGAGGGAGGGAGGGAGAGAGAGAGATAAAGAGAGAGAGAGAGAGAGAGAGAGAGAGAGAGAGAGAGAGAGAGGGAGAGGGAGGCAGGCTTTTAAGAGGCCTGCTGGCTTGGGCCACCTGCAGGAAGGTACCTAGGTGGAACATAATGGCTCTTCTGCAGAAACAGAGCAGTATGTCTACCATCTGAATCAAAGGTGTTTATAAAAAGAACACCCTCTTTTGGAGATGAGTTTCTCCCCTCCCCACTCAGGTCCTGCTGTCTTCCTGCTGTCACCAGGGAAGGACTCACAGTTTATTCATGATTTGAAAGGCAGAAAGCTTTAAATGGTAGCATCTTTTCCAGCTCAGGTTGCTGATGCCAGCTCTGCATGCAGCCCCACAGCCTGGCCAGGAGCTGTGTCTTCATAGTTTTACTTTACTGCTTCACTTTCTTTTCTTAAAATTTTTTTTCTCTTCTCCAGTATAAGATGCATGCATGTATCCTATAGGAAACCACCTCAGAAACAGGCATGGAAGATGTCATTCTAAGCCTCTAGTAAAGGCATGTTGGCATATTCTTCTGGACTTCTTTTCTAGCATTTTTAGGGAGGGAATATTTCCAAACCATGTTCATTATTTCCATATTCATGCCAAATAGAATTTTATGTTTGAATAAGACTATATTGGGAAAAAGAGGGGGAAAATATTGGATGCAGAAGAAGCAGAGATGGAAGTTCTTTTATTCTAATAGTGTCACATCTCTGGTACTTCCAGAGTGGCATTTGCTTACAATATGTCACATTTAGAAGTACATTAATTAGGAAGAAAACTGATAAGACAGCAGCTATCTGGAAATCACAGCCTATTTCTCCAAGATGAATACTTTCAGTGCCTTTAGCCAAACTTCTGAATATTCTAGTGTTGAAACAGTTTACAGTTATGTATTGCTCACCCATAGTCATATCCTCTGAGAAATGTGTCAGTCAACAGTTTCAGCACTGTGTAAACAGGAGAGAATGGATGCACAAAATTAGGATGATTATGTTGTGAGCTTCCATGTGGGTGCTGGGAATTGAACCCTGGTCCTCTGGAAGAGCGGCCAGTGCTCCTAACCACTGAGCCATCTCTCCAGGCAGGATGGTTATGTTGTAACAAGAACCAGTATTATATATGTAGCCCACCATTGACTTTGACTGCTACAGAGTGACTCTATTTATTGATATCAGCATTCTCCAAGAAAGAAAGCAAACAAAGAGATGGAAAGTAGTTTACAGGGTCCAAAGTGGAAAATGGTGCACCTCTCCCATGTGGACACAAGCTTGGATTATTGCTAGAGTCCAAGTCCCATCCAACTCTTCCAGTATTTGGGCCAAGCCATTGACTAGCTTAGCCCTTGGCATGAGTGTGGGACAGGGAGTTGAAGTTCTCCTTGGCCATAAAAACATTTGACTTTGAGAAGTTACTCTGTCTTTATGAGCTTGTTTGTTCCCTATCACACTAAGTAATATAAAATTAAATTTTCTCTAAGATGCTTTTTGGGTCTCATATTACATGCGCAAAGCAAAATCACATTAAAACATTGAAGGTACATATCAACACATTCTGATGATGTCTTACCCAAGACAAGGAGGCCAAGATAATACATGGAGAAGCTAGCCAGGAATTGCAGTCTTAAGTCTATTTCTTGTGTATGTGGCTAACTTTGGACATGTTATCTACTTTTAAGCCTCTTTTTACTCTGCTGTTGAAGGGTATCATAATTTAACAGGTAGCTTTAGAGTTGTTACATCAACTCAAAGGTAGTACAGTAATTGAAACATTAAAAGTATTTATTGAGCATTCAACACAAGGCTAGCACCCAGACAGATGCAACGGAGCAGTGAACTAAAGATTCAGGCCTCTTATGAAGCTGCCTTGATGGTTGGAGGTAGAGTGTGGAGGAGAAATGTGCCTTGTGCTGAAGAAAGCACCTTCCTCCTAAACTCTGAAGGCTGAAAGTCAACATTTCATCACAGGCTGCTATACTAGACAATTTTCATGGTGGTACACCTGCCAGCATCAAAGGGATACCCTGGAGGAGAGCAGTGGCCCTCATAAGGATCCTCAGAGGAGTCAGTCAGTGGCCGGAAGAGGAAAAGCTAAAATGAATGGCCATGTGGCTCACAAAAGGAACTCCCAATTAGATGTAGGAGTAGTTTCAAGCAGGTCTTTGCATGCCTCTGAGCTTAAGGGGCTCTTTCAGAAAGAAATAGGAGATGAGAAAAATTCAGTTGGCTAGATGGACACAAGCTTCGGCTGTGTGAACAAGGAGAGTCTAGAAGCACATGGGCCTTATCTGTCTGAAGAAGGGGAGGCTGGATGCACACAGGCCTTAGCTGTGTGAACAAGGGGAGTTTAGATGCATACAGGCCTCAGCTGTGTGGACAAGGGAAGTCTGGATGCATATAGGCCTCTGCTGTGTGAAGAACGGGAGTCTCCAGGGGAAAGCTCCAGATGACAAGCCCAGTTGCCTTATTGAGAATATTTTCCTTCTGTGGATAAATTGCTAAGAGATCCATTCTGGCCTACTCTAGGTTGAGAAGAAAAGACCCACACTTTGTTTCTTATTTACCAAGTGCCCCTGGGCTTCCCATAGGTCCTGTCCTAGGACTTCAAGGAAGGCTAATGTTCCAGGCAAGAAGTAATTACAGCTCTTGGTCCCAGCTGCCTGGGTGACAGCTCACACGGATAATTGGCTCTGCTATGCTGGTCTGCATTCCTATGCCTTTCGCTATATTTCTTCCTCTTTTTCTATGTTTGAAGGAATTTTTACAGTCCAGCTCACTCGGCACATTTAGGTTACCTCTGAGGAAAGGGCTGCCATGAGGCAAACATTGATTTCTGGGCCTCTGTAGCTTGGTTGTCTGTGGCGTTAAAGAGGGCTGCCTGTTCATTAGCTAATGTGTGACATTTTCATTAGCATTAATGAGGCCCCTCTGAATCACTCAGACCCAGAGTGATTGGGATTATTCTGTGCCACAGAAAGTGATTGGAGAAAATTTCCTGGCTCATTTAGGTCCTTGTTAGGAACAAAGGAACACTGAATGTATCCCAAGATAATAGACAACATGCTTGAAAAGTTGACTCTCTGAGAAGTGTGGAGACTTTCAACCATATACAAAAGAATTATGTTACCTTGAGCTTCCACACACTCTTGCTAACAATTATTAGCATTTAGTCAATCTTTCTTCAACAATCTTTCATGCTTTATTTTTTTGCAGTTTGAGACTTCATATCATTATAGATGTCACAGGTGGTTTTGCAGGATCCATCTCTAATGGATAAAAATGTTCTGCAAGCCACTATTGCAGACTTCATTTCCATGAACTGATTTGGGAAATAATGCATGAATGGTGGCTACAGAGTGAACACCTAAGGAGAGAAGAAGAAGAAGAAGAGGAAGAAGAAGAAGAAGAAGAAGAAGAAGAAGAAGAAGAAGAAGAAGAAGAAGCAGTAAGCAGTGTTTTGTAGAGAAATGGGGCTGCCAGAAAATAGTGTAAAGATTTCAGTTGGTCCCATGTGAAGCTACAAAGCTGAGAACTTGCTACTTGTTTAGACTACTCTGGATGAGAAGATCAGAACTTTTTGTTTCCATAAAATTCAGTATAGATCTGGATGACCCTGGAAGGTGTGAAATTTGAGTAAACAGAGAATGAGAAAATTTTGTTTCACAGTGAATAGCTGAATGTTTGCAGATGAACTGGAATAAGAAGAATATAGCTTTTTGACTCACCAAGGCCCTCTATGACAACTGTATATTACACAAGCATCTGAAGATATACCATTGTTACAACAAGATATGTGCTAAAATTACTGTGAACTCTATCACACAGACAGCCCTTCACTAACACAGCTTATTGACATGCTCATTTTTGTACAGTGTAGGAATAGGATAAAATGTGGACACTGATGGAGAGACAAGTCTTTGTGGATGATGTGGAGCTATTTTAAGGTAGTTACAAAGCTTTATTTGTAACTGATGTCTCAGCTTTAAGGGGCTGGTGCTGGGTACTAAGTAACTGGACAGATTAGTTTTGGAATTCTTAGTGAAAAGTCCACAGATCTGTAGTAAGAAGTTTCTGAGTCAGACTAGTCCTGAGATACAGACCAGCTGTCACAAATAGACCACCCACAGCTGTTTAGTCCCAAATAATCACACAAAGTCTTATATTAATTTCATGCTGTTTGGTCTATGGCTCAGGCATATTTCTTGCTAATTCTTAACTCTTAAAGTAACCCATGATTAGCCAAGTGGCTTAGTACCTTTTCTTAGAGCAGCATTTTGTCTTCTTTCCTCTGCATCTTCCTGGTATCTCTGTTCTGTTCTCTCTTACCTCAGAGTTTTCTTAGTGTGGTAGTTGTGCCCATACTTTCTGTCTGCCTTCTGGCTAATCAGCATTTTATTCAACCAGTAGAAGGAGCAAATACCTCCAATGTACACGAGTATAATTCCATAGCACAAATCAGTAGCCTTCAAGTGTGCATGTGCTGTGTGACCAGGCATCAACACTGATAAAAAAGATTCAGGTTGCTTCTGTAGGCATTCGTTTCTCAATTATAAGATAAAGATAAAGATTAAGATAGCAGAGCAAGGAAGTAAACGCATGTATATTTCCTTTTTCTTTCAGCTGTGACCTGGCTATTTCCCAGAATCTTTTTATAAACCTCACATTAGAAATAGAAAGATTCAAAAGTTATTTCTGTTTCATAAGTAAAGGCAGATAATTCTTTAATGAAACTCTAATGAATGAAATGGTTAAAAGATAATCTATACCTTTGGGTCACATCTTTATTCTGCCTCTGGAAGACTTGATACAGTTCCTCAGGTGTTGATCAGAATAGGGAAAGAGTGCAAGGTGAGATGATGGGGTGTCTAGAATAGGAGGTATAATTGTCACAGGATTATTTTGGCTCAGTGTTTAAAAAAGATTCTTATCTTAGAGATGATAAACTAGGCTTATGTGTAGGAGTTTGTGATATAAAAAGAATGGGGAACTTGGGTGACTTTCAAACATTTATGGTTCTTACGGTGGTCCTCCATGATAAATGGCATAATTTGGAAGACAGTGTGGATCTGAAACTAGGTATGATTACTTTGACTTGTGAACTTCAGTTATTAGTGGTATAGGTTCATACATCACAGAAAGTGCTTCAGAGTTCTGATCTGTAAAATGAGTTGTCTAGGGCAAGCAGGAGACCAGGCAGGAAGTCAGAAGGTATTAATTGTCTCTCTGTGTCATTAAGTTGCTGGTCTTTAGCACAGAAGCACCAAACATACTTTCAATAAAGCCAAAATCCCTGACTTTTTCCTACCCATCAGTGAATTTCCTGTGAATTCACACAGCATGTGATATAAAGGTAAGCTGTGTGCCACAAATCATTTTATATATTATAGGTGAGTCTCTGAAAGGTTAATGTTTACCTTCCTTATATTATTTGCAGTCCTGTTTTTCAGCGCTGTGATAATAACAAGGCTATAATTTACTGGGCATTTTACTATGTGTTTGAAAAATAACTTCATGCCAGTAGATTTGTTTGTTATTTTGTTTATAAATGATACACCTTTGAATACTGGCATGTGTAAATTGCTGAAGGCCATAAGGCTGGTGAGTGATGGAACATGCCCTCACCCCAGCATTTTGTGAACCAATGATGAGAAGTAAAATCTTGTCATTGTAGCTGTCACCTCCTGGCTGTAGTGGGTTAACAATGCTTTGGTGTGAGTCATGACAAGAAAAAAGATGGGTTTTGGAGGACTGAGAATTGAGCTTACTCTAATAGGTGAGAAATCCAGTTGAAGCTTGCTTTGTAAATAGGAGCCTCTAACTTTACTACTATTGATCAGACTGCTTACATTGAAAGTATCATCCAAACTAGACATAATGGAATTTGCCAGAAATAGCTTCAGCTTATTTTGTTCCTAAAGCTTATGATCACATGTTCTTTGGGTCCCTTATGATTTTGCTTTCATATGAATAGGAGAATGGGAAATCTCATTAGTTTGCACAGGGTTTTATTCTTCTAATCCCCAGGGTTGAGCAGAGTGGAGGTTAGACCAAAGCATTAAAAGAGCATGTGGTTAAATCAGAATGGGAGGTCAAGCAAAAGTAAACTAAGCAAAAATATCCCACAGGGTTAAGCCATTCAGAAGTTAAGCGTTCCATTTTCTTCTAAACTCTGGCCTCTTCATATGAAATGAGACTAATAACTTCTTGTGTGAGATTGTTGAAGGACACAGATGAAAGAAAGCCCTCTGTGAACTGTGCAGACCAGTGGAAACATTGATTCTCGTTCTTACGCAAAGCTGTGCTTCTGGAATAGCTGTTGCTCTGAAACGTGATTCATGTCAAGTGCAGCCTAGTACCCAGAAGTCATAAGCCACGTGCCCACCAAATGAATAAATAAATATGTGATTACACATGAACTCATTTATTCTTTCTTCAGCCTCCAAAAACTTAAAGCTGAAAGAATCATAAAAGTCTGGGAGACAGTAGTTTATAACTCTTGCCAAATTGGGGTTTCGCTTAAGAGGTCTCTGTTATAAGGTAAAAGCTAAGTGACAAGTCTGAAGATAAACTAAACAGATGGTTCATTCAGAAGGAAAACACAAAGCAGGAATCCAGACAACTGGTGCATTTTCAATTGAGTTGGGTTATGGACAAAAGAGTGAAAGCAGAGAATTCTCAAATGAGTAAATCCTTATGTTGTGCCATAAGATAAAGCCTGAATTAATTAAAGTGAAGCCTGGATACTTGGTCTCACTCAAGAAGAAAGCTCTCTGCTTCATTATTGCTGAGGAATTTTAAGACACTCCTATAAGAAATATGCCTTTCAAGATCTTCCCAGGCAAGGAATTAGTTTCTCCAGGTTTTATTACACTAACAAACTATTAAGTTCACTTAGGAGTTTGTATTGCATTCAATTATTGCTTTGTAAACATCTATACTTGCTACATTTTTTAAATAGTCAATGGTAAAACTAAGAGTTTGAAGAAGAAAATGACTTGGTGCCAAGATAAGGTGGCCTACATTCAAATTCCCATTTGGTTAATATTTCTTACCTAATCAAGTATTTGAGAACAAGTTCTATTCCAGGTGTGGTTGGCAGAGTTGAAAATAGGCATGAGTTTACACACACACACACACACACACACACACACACACACACACACACTAATAATTTTTCTCTTTTCTCTCTCCAAGTCCTTCCATGTATCCCCTCCCCACTTTCCTTCAAATTAATGATCTCTGTGTGGAATATTTGTACATTGTATGAAGGTATAATATTTTTGTGACTGGTGTAATAAAAAGCTGAGCAACCAATAGATGTGCAGGAGGTATAGGTGGGACATCTGAGCAGAGAGAGGAAAAAGCAGGAAATAATTGAGGCACAGAGGAGATGCCAACATGACGTGGAAAGAGTCAAACATACAGAATGAAAGAAACATAAAAAGCCAAGTGGTAAAATGTAGATTAATAAAAGCATGTTAATTTAAGTTTTAAGAGCTACTGGGCTAAGCCTAAGCTATAGGCTGAGTTTTCATAATTAATAAGAAATCTTTATGTTGTTATTTAGAGCTTGCAGTAGAAAAGAAAGTCCATCTACAGACCTCTTTTTTCATTAATTGTTATTGCCTATATATATGTATACATATATATTTCTAAATATAGCATCCTTGACTGATTCTCCCTTTAAATGGCAGACTTTATTGCTGACTTTCCTCTGACAGAATCCCGAAACTCCTGGTTTTCCTGCTTATTTGTTTTCTAGAGGGCTGTCTAGCTTACTTATTGGATGAGACTTTATCAAGTTTCCCCTTGTTGATGCCTGGCAGCCATGTAGCTGGAGCTGTTTTTGCCTTGGTTTAATATTCCTTAAATTATGTCTCCCCCTTTTTATGCTTAATTCTTTCACAGCACCACTTTTTCTCCATACCTTTCACCTCTTCTATTTCTCCCAGTAGGAGCATTCAAAGCTCTTTCTCTATTCACAAGAGTCTTTTTGGTTCTTATCTTCTTTAACCTTATTATCACATTGGGGCAATTTCTAGTCCATCATCTTACCCAAAAGCCCTGAGTTTTGATTTTGATAGAAGAAATGATATTAAGTGCCCCATCTCTAGATATGATGAACTGTATTATCCATGGGAAAAAGCAAGGAAGGAGAGAAAACAATAATGTTAGGAGGAATTACACTGAAGAAAAGTGAAACAGTGAGGAAATTTAAATTAAGTATGGAATAATTGATTTTAATCCTGCATTAAACATCATCAGAAATAACAGCAATGCCATTAAAACGGTAACTGACACCATTTGTCTTAGTTAGGGATTCTATTGCTGCAATGAAACTACACGTCCAAAAAGCAAGTTGGGGAGGAAAGGATTTAATTGGATTACACTTCTATATTGTTGTTTGTTATTGAAGGGAATCAGGACAAGAACTCATACAGGGCAGGATCTTGGAGGTAGGAGCTGATGCAGAGGCCATGGAGGGATGCTGCTTATTGGCTTTCCTCCATGGCTAGCTCAGCCTGCTGTTTTATAAATCCCAGGACCACTAGCCCAGAGATGACATTTGAATAAATATGGCTTTCTTTTGTTTGGATAAAAGATGTTAGTGAATTAGGGTTACATAGTGCATAGAGCAATGATCTTAAATGAGGCGTTGTGAACCTTCAGGAAGTCCTTTTCATCTATCTGTCTACACGTTAATTTACACATCTTTTCATCAGTGGGTTTGTTAAGAGTCTCCCTGCTCTACTTCATGGCAAGTGGCTAATTGGGAGTGGGAGAGAGTTACAGGTTTCCTGAAGAAGCTAATATTGGGAGCAGTTTTCAGATGCTTTTCTTTGTGCTAAGTTAAACTTACAGGGATAAAAAGCTCATTTGAGGGTTACAACAATCATTTTTCTGTGGAAGCCTGGCTCATCTCTGAGAGACATGGGTGAGGTACAGGTCTGGGAATATTGGAATTTTAAGGTATTAGAAATCGGAACAACTTTAGTGTTAAAAGTTGTTGAACAAAAATACAAATTATATAAAACCACAGGACTTTATAAATATAATTTAATGAATATTCTTCTAGCACTAAAATTACTTTGAATAATGTATTTCTTGGATATATTTTAGGTGAGAAGAAAACAAAGTGTGCCAATTAAATATCAAAACATAGCAAATTTGATGACTTAAATTATGAAATATTAAAAATACTTCAGAAACTGGAACTCTTTGTTTTGTTTCAACAAAAATATTAAAGAATATGATTAGGATGGATGTCTCTCTGAGCAGTGTGACCCCATGGTGTCTGAGGCAGAGTGGGAGTCAGGTGGCTTGAGACAGTGAAGATCCCAAGTTCAGGGTGGAGTGGGAGGTGAGCAAGTTCCAGCTATGGGCTGATGCCCCAGCCTGACACTTAGTATATTTGCTATCACACTCTCTTCTTCACTGTAATTACTTCAATGTGTAATCTCTGGCATATTAAGTCCACTGGCAGAGAAGACAATCATCTGTTCCACTTCATATTCCAAGTCTGCTACAGTGTCCTACACAAGAGTCAATAAATATCTGGAAGGACAAGTTTAATTTTTAATAAGCAATGAATACATACTGGGAAGGAGAAACTACATTTGAGACATAAGAAATGTGGATTAGTATACTTTTTTAAAATTTAAAAAGATGAGAAGATTAGGATTTGAAGAGGGAAGTTTAAACATAAATTTTATATTTTGCTAAGGTTTAAAATCATTTCCTAAAACAGAATGATGTAACTACTTAAAATTTTTATTTTTAATATTTAGAGTGTAACATTAATACACTCTAGCTCCTATAGTCTCCCTCAGGAAAATTACCTTGCAAAAAGGATAAGTATTCTTAGGCCCCTACATTTAAGTCTGTTTCTTCCTTACAAAAAAGTCCTACACAATTCCAACTAGAAAAAAAAGCCTTGTCTTCAGCTCGTTCCTTCCAATCATTATTTAATGGATGCTGGCAATGATTCAGCCTTAGAATTTAAGTGTTCTAGAATCCTGTGTCAGCATTTTAAAGATGTCTTTGGTACAAGAAATTCATATTAAATACACAAAAAATTTCACTTTAGAAAAAAATAGGAGTTCTACATTCTACTTCTCTAAGCAAATACATCAATAGGATTTGGGAATTAAATTTTCAATTCTGTTTACATTGTTAAAACAATAATAATCAATGAATGTTTTCTTATTTTTATTGGTCAATAGGAAGGTTCTATTTCAGTCTCTTCTCACATTTTATTTACTGCCCAGTGACTAAGAGAATATATTTTGTAGCAGCTTTCCAGTCCAAGATCCCATTGAACACCTACCTCAGAAGATACAGGAGAAGAGAATGGCTACTTTTGTAGGATTTGTTTATGATGCTCTGGTACACACCCATTGGGAGATTAGTAATCCGCATCTACTCCATAGTTTATAGCAAACAAATAGACCCCAAGTAACCCAAAGGTCCCACAGCAGCAACAGCTATTACTGTGTTTCAACACCTGTGTCAGCTTTGTAGATTCCATCCTCAAAGTAACTGAACTTCATTGCCCTTCAAGTAAGAGAGCAATGCACATTACTCACTGAGCAAGTAGAAAATGTTAACCTTTAAAAATAATTTGACTTTTGTGATTATATTATATAATATGATCCTTTCCCCTTTCCTTTATTTTCTCAAACCCTCCTGTGTACCTGCCTACTTTTGTCTATTTATGTCATTTTATCACTTTAATTGTTTTTACACACACACACATACACATACTCCTAAATATAAAAACCTCTTTGGTCTGCATAATGTTGCTTGTATGTATATGGTGGGGTTTTTTTTTGGGGGGGGTGGATGGCTATATTTGATGACAAATTGTGTTGGTTCTCTCCAGGGAAAAACCATTTTAGTGACAGCAATGTCTAATTGCCTGTAGTCCTTTGTATAGGTTTGAGGCCTTGTAAGCTTTTCGTTTCCACACAGCATGTTCATTGGTGATGTTCTTGTTTAGGTCAAGTTTAGGCAATCATATTGGTGGGTGTTTAGGTAGAAACCCCGCCTCTCTCTCTTCCCAGACCCCACCCTAAAGAAAGCCCACCAAGCTGCAGCCCCTCCCCTGGAGTTATCCTCTCCAGACTCTGCCCCTTAGAAAGCCCCCAAAGAGTCATTTCCTTGCCCAGGGGCTGTTCAAGACCACCCCTACAGGCTGTTGACCTGGTGTCACACCTACGATGTGTTCTCTCTCTCTCCCACCTCCCAAGAGAGTCACCTTTGCTCTGTTTATTTTGGCCCAATCTGATTTATTGTATTGGTGGAGAAACCCACTACTAGGGATTTTATTCAGTGAGATTTCATGGATGTGACTTCTGACATTACTAGGAGACACAATCTCACAGCAAACTTTGGCTCTTCCCTGAGCTTTAGGTAAAGGTGTTGTGTTGTGGGCATATTGGTTGAGAATTGATTCCACAACATTCAATTTTATTATTTGTTTTTTTTTCTAATGGTCAACATTTTTTCCAAAGAGAAGTTCTCTTGAGGAGAGTGGGAACTACATTTACCTGTGGGTACAAGAATAGATTGTCTTTCTGAGTCTGGGTTACCTCACTCAGGATGATATTTTCTAGTTATATTCATTTGCCTGAAAATTTCATGATGCCATTTTTTTTTTTACTACTGAGTAATACTATATTATGTCTATGTACCACATTTTTTTGAATTCATTCTTAGATTGAGGGGCATCTAGGTTGTTTCTAGGTTCTGGCTATTAGCAATAATGCTGATATAAACATAGTTGGTGCAAGTATCCTTGTGATATAATTGAGCATACCTTGAGTATATGCCCAAGAATGTATCATTAAATCTTGATACAGATTGATTCTCAATTTTCTGAGAATTCACCATACTGATTACCAAAGTGGCTGTACAAGGTTACACTTCCATAAACAATGGAAGAGTGTTCCTCTTTCTCCACATCCTCTTCAACATGAGCTATTATCAGTGTTTTCTAACTCACTCATAGGTGGATACTATATATAAAGCAAGGCGTATCCAGAATATAATCCACAGCTCCAGACAAGCTAGCTAACAAGGAGAACCCTAAGAAGGAAGCATGGATTGCTCAGGGAAGGAGAAATAGATGAGATTTTCTCAATAAACTAAGGGTAAGGGGGCAATAGAGGAGAAGAGATGGGGGATGAGAACATAAGAAAACAGAATGGTCGTGCTGAACAGGGACGATGTGGGAGATCAATGAAAGAGACGTCATGACATAGGGAGACATGATGGGGTTAGAGAGAAACCCGGTGCTAGGAAAGTTCTCAGGCATCCATAACAATGACCCCAGCTTAGACTACTAGAAAGAGTTGAGAGGGTGCCTGAGCTGGCCCACCTACCCTGGTAATCAGATTGGTCAATACCCTAACTATTATCAGTGTGCCTTCATCCAGTAAATGATAGAAGCAGGCGCAGAGATCCACAGCCAAACACCTGACCCAGCTCTGGGAGTTCAGTTGAAGAGAGGGAAAAAGGATTATAAGAGCAAGGGTGGGGATCTAGATCATGAGAGGGAAATCTACAGAGACAACCAAACTAAGCTAGTGGGGACTTAACCAACTTCAGGTTGAAAGCTATAGAGCTGGCATGGGATTGGACTGGGCCCTATGCATGCAGATAACAGTGTGTAGCTTGATCTGTTTAAAGGGCTCTTGGCAATGGGATCAACATCTATCCCTATAGTATATGAGCTGGATTTTTGGAACCCATAACCTATAATGAGACACCTTGCACAATCTTGAAGCAGGTGGAAGGAACATGGACCTGCTTCACCCGAATATACCAGGCTTTGCTGACTACTTACTTTTTCAGAGGAAGGGATGGAGATGGATTGTAGGGGAAAGCTGGAGGTGAGCAGGAGAAGGGATGAGAGAGAGACCTATGGTTGGTATGTAAAATAAATTTGAAAAATCCTTAAATAAAAAAGACAGTAAGAAAAGAATTTACAATGTAGTAGTTAGGTATTATGCTGGTTTAATACTGTGGCAAAGTGTATGTTCTTCCAGACCCATGACTTCACCAGTCCCAGTATAGTTCTATTACCAGACGTGAGTTCCCTCTTGTTGAGAAGGCTTTAAGTCTAGTTAGGGAGGCGTTGGTTAATACCAAGATATGTATGCCACTACAGTACTCTTAGAATTCACTTGCCATGCTGGTTAATGTTGTAGTTCATACGAATCATAAATAGGTAGGACTATTGTTTGCTTCCTCACTTTGGAAGATTGTATATCTTCATGAGAGTTAGTCATCCTGGAGGAAGCTTTCAGGCCAGATTCAGCTCTCGTTCTTTAGGTTCTATGTACAAAATATTGTGTCTTTAGAAGCAGAGACTTACTTTTCACCTTTGGGATGAACAACTAAGAGAGTAGGAGTACCCCCATAATATTTGGGGGAGTCATTTCAACAACTCTGATTCAAAAGAGGGCTTCACATGCCTGGGGTTGGGATTTTTGTTAGATATTTTGTAGGTCATTTTTTTTGTAGTTCTTTGAGGGAATATTGTCAGCTCAGATGGGAAAACTTTGTTTAAAAGATGTATGTATTTGTACACATAAGTATCTTTTGATAGATAGCTAATAATATCAATTCTTATGACCATTTTAGACGGCATTATTGTTATGTTATCCACCTTGTTCCTCTGGATTATTCTTTTCTTCCTCCCTAAGTAAAGCTCTTCTTCCCATTCCATCCCACAATGGTCCCGTTTAACTTTGCTAGTTTCTACAGTTCCTCCAGGTTATATACTCACTTCTAAAGACTTGCAGCTAGGAGCCTCAGATGAGAGAGAATATGTGGTTTGTCTTTTTGGGGCTAGGTTGCCTTACTTAATATGATTGTTTCTGTTTCCACCCATTTGCCAGCAAATTTTATGATTTCCTTTTCTTCACAGCTGATTAGGATCCCATATTGTATATGTATCATATTTCATTATCCATCATCAATTGACAGACATTTAGGTTGTTTCCATTTTCTAGCTATTGTTTCTAGAGAAGCAATGAACAATAGAATAGCAAGTATCTATGGAGAAGAATGTCAAGTCCTTTGGGCATATGCCAAAAAGTGATACAGTTGGGTAATATAGAAGATATATTTTTAGCTTTTCGAGGATCTAGAGTGGCTGAATCAGTCTGAAGTCACACCAGTGGTGTCTGGGGGATTCCTTTTCCTCACACTCCTCCAGATTTTTTTTGTTCTTTGTTTTGTTAATCTTTGCTATTCTTATTGTTGTAAGATGAAACCTCAAAGTTGTTTTTTTTTTTATGGTGAACATTTTTTGAGATATTTCATAGCCATTTTTTCTTTTGAGAATTTTTAATTCAGGTTCAAGACTTCAAGACTTTTTATTGAGTGTGCTAGAATTTTGTTGGTTTCTTTTTTTACATTTTTTTTTAGTTTTACTATATTCTGGATATTAACCCTATGTCATATGCATAGCTGCCAAGGATATCTTCCCAATCTGTGCACTTTATCTTCACTTGTTTATTTCTTCAGCTGTGCAGAAGCCTCTTAGTTTTAATTTTTTATTTAAATTTTTTTCCATATTTTCCCCTGCTCCCCCCTCTTCCTCCTAGTCCCTCCCAGTCCTTCCTCAGCCTCCCTCCACCCCATCCCCCCATCCGTTCCCCAAGGAGAGCAAGGAGTCCCAAGGTACGGTCAGTTCAATCTGCATATCCAGTTGCGGTAGGTCAGATCCCTAATTCCACTATTAAGGCTGGGTTAGGTGTTCCTCTGCAGGGGAACACTCAGAGGTGTCAGTCATGCATGGGAACATACTCCGATCCTACTGCAAGAGGCTCCACAAACTGACCTTTATGAAATTCCACTTACTGTCATTTGCCTTAATCTTGGGCAAATGGCATCCTATTCAGAAAGTGCTTTCCTATACTTATATCATGTAGCATACATACTGTTTATATTTTCGCCTAGCAATTTCAGGTTTTAGATTTTTGTTTTTGATTTATTTGGAGTTAGTTTTTGTACAAGATGATAGATACTAGTCTAAGTTCATTATTTAGCCATTCAGTATTCACATCATCATTTGTTGTAGATGCTTTTTTCCTCCAGTTTGTCTTTTTGGTAGCACTGTCTAATAGTAAATGACTGAAAGTATGTGTACTCATGTTTAGGCCTCCAAGTTTGTTTTATTGGCCTACATGTCTGTTTTGTGTTAGAACCATATTGTTTTTGTTATGTGGTCCTGTAATATATCTTAAGATCTGAAATTGTAGGTCCTTTAGCATTGCTCTTTTTGCTTAGGATTGTTTTGACTATCCAGGATACTTTGTAGTTCAATATGAATTTTAGGATAGTTTTTCTATGTCTGTTAAGAATGAGATGGGGATTTTGGTTGGAATTGCATTTACTCTGGAAAATACTTTTGGTAGAATGATTGTATGTTGTACATTTATGTGGTTTAGTACATTTTTGAATTGTGTATGTTGAACTATCCCTGCGTTTTAGCCGTAAAGCCCACTTGGTGATGATGGATGATCATTTTAGATGTAGGTCTGCATTCAGCCTGTGTGTATTTTATTGAGCTGTTTTGAGTCTATGTTTACGAGTTATATTCACCTGGAGGTTCTTTTTGTTGTTGTTGTGCCTTTATCTGGCTTTGATATTGAATGATACTGTAAAGCACAAACTCTAGTTGGTATTTAATAAAAACTCAGAGCCAGATATTGGAGAAAAGCTGGAATATCAGAGACAGGAAACAGACCACAGTTATTTCTCACCCAACCAACTTCTCAGACCCTTTGGCTGGTCGCTCCTACAGAATACCCGAATTTCTGCCTCCTTCTGCCCTAAATATCTTCTCCATCCTGTTGTTTCACTTCTGGGTTCAACTCTGCATCATAATCCTAGAGTTAGGATTAAAGGTGTGAGCTACTCCTGTTTTAATTTTGGGCCTTGAACTCACAGAAATACAGAAAGATCTCTGTCTCTTGAGTGATGGGATAAAAGGGTGAGTTACCACTCTCTGATCCTCATGGCTTGATGTGGGTGAATTTGTTTTCTGATATTCCAGGCTGATTTCATTAAGTATAAAATATATCACCACAATACTGACTTCCTGGGAAGGAATTTTGGATGTACTTTAGATCCCCTCACTTCCCTGCTGCTAACAACTTGAAGTCAGGCTTTCCATGTCTGACACTGAGATTTTGCTAATCAATGGCTCTTAGGAGGATCATTAACAAATGTGGCATAATTCTACTGATTATATAATGTATATATTATATATACATATACATATATTTCAAATAAGCTTATAATGTTTCCTATGGCTTTTTCAAACATCTTTAGTGTTATTTTTCTGTCCTTTCTTTCTTATCTTTTGCATTATCATCTCCCTCATTAGTGTCTTCTGCTCCCCCCCCCCCATTCTTAGCACACATGTCTAAGTACTAGCTCCTTCTTCAGAGGAACTTCTCTCTCTGGTTCTTCTTATTGTCCCTTTTTCCTTTCCTGGCTTCTGGGGTTACTTTAGGTCAATGCTCAGACCTAAAGATTTGGAGCTAGCTAGGATTCACGAATAAGACACTTTTTTACTTGTTCTTCATTAAAAAAAATGTTTAGTCCCTGAATATTTTAGGTAATAAATATATTTATGTTAGTCTGATTTTACTGTTTTTTCTGCTTTTCCTTTTATATCAGAGTTGAAAATGAGAAAATATCAATGATTTTAGGAACTTTCTAAAACTGTCAAAAGACCTGTTAGTGGAATATAATTGTATTCTTCATGGAATTTTATACAAACAGATATAGATACACTTGTTTTTAAATAGTTCATTCATCAAGAATGAATTCATTATTATTCTTTCCTGTGTTCAGAAAGAGGGGGTTCAGGTATTTGGGATTGTCATAGAGATGCAGTGGGACCTTCCTCTAGTACACAAATTACAGAGTGGGTGTGTATGTGGAAGAGAACATCTAGGAGCCACACTGGGATTAAGACAGGCAGGCAGGGAGAGAGTCATGCCCAGTCTGTGTGAGTCACAAACACTGAATGAGATAAATCCTTAGAAAAAAGTATAGGGCCCTGGGTCCCTGAGGAGAGAGGAGAGGAATCAAGCCATGGACAGAACCCTTGAAACACTGGGACAACTTTTTATTGACACTTGAGTTTGTCTAAGGCTGAGTTGTCAAGGATATTTGGAAAAATTTCCACATCAAATGTTCTAATAAACAATCCCATTTTATGGTAGACATTTTATATGTCTAACTTTTTGATGATTATAGGAAGTGGGAGCTTGTGGCACCTTTGAGATTCCAGAAAAGTGACTGGGCTGCTGTAATTGAATTAGAAATAGAGACTGTGGCAGTAAATAAAGGCAAAAAGGGGAAGGGAGTGTATGAGTATTGTGAATCTTTAAGAAAGATCAGGTTGGACTGAAGATATCAGGAGCTACTTGGTATTGTGAGGTAGAATAATAATGGAATAAAGTTGATAATTTTGGTATTGGTACATTATATGAGTGCATGAATTAGAACAGAGTTGAGTTTCCTGTTACTGTGACTGTATGATCAGAAGGGGATGATGTCGTGGATGATCCTGAGTCTTTGATGAAGTATATCTGTCTTTGCCAGATAGGGGTGTGGCTTCTAGTGTCCTTACTAGGTAAGTTAAGAAAACGAATCTGTGGCAGGTGGTTATGAATGTATCAAGATGGGACACCTGTGAGCGACTCCAAGACATTCAGTTGTGGGAAGCTGCTCTTTGTGGGAGGGATAGACAGGACCCGGTCTCCAGTGGCAGAGAACCCTGTGGATTTTCTCTCAACCCTTGTACTATACAGCGGGACCAGAGAGCCGATGGGATCTCTGATTAGACTGTTCGAAACCAAGAGGCAGGGACCGGGCATCAGCTCTCTCTTCTGCTCTTCTATCTGCTGACCCTCCCTCTTGAAAGCAGGTGGTACCAGGGGCCTCCAAACCCAGCGTCCAGCAATCAGTATCCAGGCAACTCTAAACAGAGGAGGGGATGATGGAAAGAGCTCAGGCAAATGAATGTGTGGCCAGCAGACTGCTTCCCAGTTGCTGGGTGGCGAGAAGTTGGCGAATGTCTGCCTCAGCTATCCAAGCAGCGGGGGTGGGGGGTGGGGGGGTGTCCAGCCACATAGAGCCAGGTTTCGCTGAACACAGAGGATCACTGCAAACTGTGATCTCGAGGCTTTGTAACGTACGTGTTTGTTTTTGCTTTTCTTATGGTGGCAGATTCTTCTGACAAAATGACATAAAGAAAGGAGAGATCAATAAAGAATACGTTCCTGCTTTTCAATTGTGCCAGGGAAAGAAAAAAAAAATCCCCAAAGCATGAATCAGTAGTACAACTGTGGCGAGCCGCTTCTGGCCTGCAGAACGACGAGTCACCACACACACACACACACACACACACACACACACACACACACACACACACACACACACGATTCTTCTCGGATCACACTTTATTGGAGTACAGCTCAGTTGTGAAATGGTGGAAAGAAGACCCCAAGCCTGAGATTCAGCCTGCTTATATAGGGAAGTCTGGCGCGTGATTGGTGCCCATCACAATGCCTCATTAACATATGGCTGATGATTGGTTCAAAGTAGTACTCATTAGCATGTGGCTGGTGATTGGCCCAAAATAATGGCTCATTAACATATTTGAGGATCGCATCGGATAGGTCCTTTCTCAATGCCTAACTAGCATAGGCACATCGGATTGGTCACTACTCGATGCCTAATTAGCATAAGCGGCAATAGAATGTTCCACCAAGTTTTGCAAAGGCAAACCGCGCCCTACATACAACAATCTGAGAAGACGTAAATAATTTCTGTGGGATAATAAATTAGGCAAAATAAGCAGCACACATTAGAAACACTCATTCTCAAGTTCTGCTTCCCTTCCTAATCTTCCAGAGTTGAATGTGGATACAAGTTCTCACTGAAACAACCCTCTTTTTTTCTCTCTCTCCATTACTATTAGTAGGGCTGTGAGGACTAGGCTTCCCCACCTGTTTCTTGATTGTTTTCACGTGTAAAATATCACCTACCTGAGAGCATTCTAAATGACAGTGTTTTCTTGGGAAGATTCTAATTTAGGTTGTTTTTCAGGGGAATCTTGATCAGTGTAAAATTTGTCAGTTGGAGTCTGAGAAAATAATATTTTATGAAATCATTTCTTGTGGATAACTCATGGATATTTATTTTAAAAAGAAGACACAAAAGTCAAAACTTTGCTCATTCTGAATTCAGATCCATGATCTGTAATTTTTGTAGACAGGCAAGATTTGATTTTCCTGTCTGCAAGTCTGAAGTTTATAATGCATGTAATTTGATTTTCTTTCTCTAGAGGTATTCTTTATCAGCTTAGGCAAAGTAAAATTCACTATAAAAGTTATTGTTGAATTCTTTACTTTCAAAGATACTGTTAGAAATTTGCTAATTTTAAAAGACTTTTGTAGGTTGTGTATTAAACTTACATGGCATATAAATTCTAAGACTGTTTCATATTTTTAATTCTACTTTTTATTACACTAATTTGCCTTTTTCTCTGTGTGTTCTTTTTGCATGTAAGTATATGCATGCAAGTGTGGAGGCAACACAGAGGCCAGCTTTGGGTGTCAGTGCTCAGGACTCATCCATTTCTAATATTTTCCTTTTTCCTTTTTTTTGAAATAATATTTCTCTATTTTAGCTGCAACTGGCCAAACATGTTAGTCCTGGCTGTTTAGTAAACATCAATAATCCACCTGTTTCTATTGCCCCAGGGCTGGGATTAAAAATATATATCACTATGACCAGTGGGGTTTTTTTAGTGTAGATATTAGGGATGCAAAACTTTGCTGACTGAATTGTCTTCTCAATCCCTCAATTTACCTTTTTAAGAATAATCATCTGATGCATTATTAAAATTTATTTTAATAGATTTTAAAAATAATCAGTCACTTTTGAATATTTAAAGTTCTATTTAAATTATTATATTCATATAATTTTAATAAAATATTCATTTAAATAATTAAAACTCTAATGAATTGTTTGGTAGGAATAGTCTCTCAATTAATTCACTGACAAATTTCTGTATTTTCATACTTTAGTGTAGTAGACATCATTTTGCTTTCTCTGTAGAATAAGCTCAGGGCTTTGTTTTATGGAAGTGGGAAAAATGTAGATCAGACTTGAGTAAAATAGAAAAAGTGAGAGTGTGCCTCTGCCCCAGGTCCATTGATAAGTGAGACTTCATAGAATGCTCATCAGAGTGTCTGATAAAATTGACATTCAGGAAATACTCGCTTCATTTTTTTTATTATCCTAAATTTGACACTATCTATTTTCTGAAAAATAAAATAGAAAATCACTTTGTATCTCATAGGATTCTTTAATTTATATAAAACAACAGATTTTAAAGTAACAAGTGAACTCGCTGATATATCATATCTGTCCTACATAATTTAAAGGTTTTCATAGTCTTTACTTATAAAGAGTTTAAAATTTTGTGAAAGAAATATAGACATAGAATAGGAACCTTAAAGTTTTCTTTTAATTGAAAATACATTCTTCTCTCATACAATATATCCCAACCACAGTTTTCCCTACATTTATTCTTTTCAGATCTCCTCCACCTCTCTTCTCCTACAGATCCACTCTCCGTCCATTTCCTCTCCACAAGAGGAGGCCACTGAGAGATGGAAACCAAATAGGACAAAACAAGACAAAATAAGACAAGACAAAACCCCACATATCATGACTAGAAAAGGCAACTCAACAGGAAGGAAAGAGTCCCCAGAACAGGTCGAAGAGTCAGAGATATACCTGCTCCCACTTCTAGGAGTCTCAAAACCACCAAGCTAATAGCCATTACACATGCACAGAGGACCTGGTCAGGCCCATAGAGGCCCCATGTTTGCCATCTCAGTCGCTGTGAGCCCATATGAGGCCTGCTTAGTTGATTTGTTGCTCATGTTCTGATATCCTCCATCTCTTTTGACTCATACCTTCTTCCCCTCCCGACCCCTTCCATAGGGTTCTCTGATCCTCAAAGGGAGGGATTACAATGGAGACCTCCAATTTAAACTTGCTCTCCTCATAATATTTGGTTGTGGGTTTTTCTACCTGCTCCCATATGCTGTTGGAAGAAATCTCTGTTGATGGCTGGATAAGACATAGATCTGTGAGTATAGCAGAATAACATTAAGAATTGTTTCATTGATTTTTTAAATTATTCTCTTTTCATATATTACATGCCAGCTGCAGTTGTCTTCCTCTCTCACTCAGTCCCTCTGGACCATCTCCCCTCTTCCCCAGTTTCTTCTCTGTTTCTCAGCAGAAAGGGTCAGACCTCCAATGGGTATTAATCAAGCATGGCGTATCAAGTTGCAATAATACTAGGCACATCCCTTCATAATAACTAAGGTGAGATGAGAAAGCAGGTCTCAAAAAGATGAGGCAACCCATTAGGTGAAAACGGGTCTCAAAAGCAGGCAGGAGGGTAAGAGACAGCCCCTCCCCTCACCACTAGGAGTCTTACAGGAACACCAAGCTATATAACCACAGCATATATGCGGAGGACATAGGTCAGACCCATACAGGCTTCCTGATTGTTGGTTCAGTCACTTGTGAGACCCTGTAAGCCCAGGTTAGTTGATTCTGTGGGTTTTTTTTAAGGGGTCCTTGACCACTCTGATTCCTTCAATTTTTCCTCTCCCTCTCTTTCAGGATTAAACCCTGAACTTGGTCTTTGAGTGTAGCAGAAATGATTAGAAATCATTTCACTGACTTCATTTTTATTTTTATTTTTATTTTTGGCTACTTCTGACTAGTTCTATCCTGGGTCTCTGGTCTCTCCTGACTCAGATTCTTGGCTATTCAGGCAGTGTCAGCTGTGACCTCCTTTGGGGCAATGTGGGTCTTATGGTCAACCTGTCATTGACTGGCTACTTCCACAATTTCTGTGTCCCTTTTATCTTGAAGGTACAACACACTGTAGGTGGAAAGTTTTGTGGGTGGATTAGTATCCCAATCCCTCCACTGGAAGCCGTGCTTGGTTACAGAATATGGTGGGCTCAGGCTCTGTATTCCCCATTACTAAGAGTCTTTGTTAGGGTCACCCTCATAGAACCCTGGAAATTTCCATTGTACTGCCTCACCCCCAAACTCCTCCCAATTCCAGTCATTTCCCCCAGTCTTCTCCACATACCCAATCCCTCTTGCTTCCATTCCTACCTGCATGCCCAGTCCACACATGAAATCTAGTCTATTCCCCCTTCTCAGGTAGATTCATGCCTGATTTATTTTAATCTTATATTTTTCCAATCATATTTGAGAACCTTTAAATTTTAAATAATGACAATAATAATAATAATAATGTCTATGCTCCATGGCCTCTTTTCCCTTGTTTTACACATACACATACTTCTAAATATATAAATATGGACAATATGTATAGTATTACCTCTATGTATATGATCTCAGGGATGACCACTTGATGCTGGACAACCAACTGGGGGCTCTTACCTAAGGAAGACCATTTCTCATGCTCTCAGCATCCCTAGTTGTCTATAGTTCTTTGCATGGGGTTGAGGCCCAATGACCTTTCCCCCTTCCATGTTAGTATGTCCATGGTCATTGCTGTTGTTTTGAACTTAGGCAGCTATGTTGATGAGACTCCATGAGTGTAGATTCTCTGCATTTCTAACAGCTACAATCTCACAACAGACATCTTCTTTCTCTGGCTGCTACCATATTCTAATCCCTGTTTTGCAATGATCTCTGAGTCTTAGGTGCTTTGAATTGTAGATGTGTGACTTGGGACTGGGCTCCCCACAATCTCTTGCTCTCTGCATCGTGATTTGTTATATTTTGGCTCTCTGTTGCAAAGAGACATGTCTCTGATGAGGGGTGAGGACTGTGGTCATCAGTGAGTATAAAGACAAATGCATAGACTATAGTTAGGAATTATGCTGGTTTAGTAAAGTGGCAGTTGTAGGATCTTCTCCAAGACCTGTGACTTCATGAGCTTCAGGTAATTGGCAATACCAGGCATGATTTCATGATTTTTCACTTGTTGAGTAGACCTTAAGTCAAAATGGATAGTTGTTAGTTACAACCAAGGTACATATACCACTGTTGTACCTTCAGGGTTATTGTGTCTCTCAACAAAGCTAAATATACTTAATGTCACAGTGGGACCTAAACAAGTATTCTCTTTTCTTATTAGGTTTTAAGGGCAGCATAAATTGAACTCTATGAGCCATTTTTTTTTAAAGAGCCCATGATTTTGGAGGGAGTAGAGAAGAGGAGAAATCTCTGAGAAGTTAGGAGGAGGAATGAGTGATGAATGTGATCAAAATATATCATATAAAATTCTCCCTAAATTAGCAAAACATACATTCTTGTAATTGATAGTTAAGAGTTAAGTGGGAACCATATATGCATATTCTTTTTTATAAACAAGCATGGACATGTTTCTGCTTTTATCCCATTTCAGTACAAAGTCACTGCAATTAGCTAAACTCAGAAGTGATACAATCATTTGATGAAAACTCTAGACCCCTCATTAAAAATAACCTTAATATCCTTACACATGCATGAGTTTGTGTATGTTTGGCTTATTTTTTTAGTTGGTTTCCTGGAACTAATTTAAATCTCATTTTGAAAATTAGGATACTCTTTGTCTGTTCCCCACCATCGCTCTATGTAGCCTGGGGGAGGGAGGGAGAGAAACTCCTGATGGCTTCAACCTTTTAAATTCCTTTACATTCCTGGCCATTACTGTGTGAGTCAGCAGTTACTCTCACAGAACAAATGGAATAGAATTTTACTTACTGCTTGATTGTGAGTTTGCTTTCCAGAATGTAGTAGGTATGAAGATATTGTTTTGAGCCTCAGCCTCAAGACCCCCAAGATTTCTCCCTTTTCTCTTGTACCTGTATTGACTGCGAGCATATGGCTGAAGCAAATTTATGGGTGTTAACCAACCATATAGACACTAAGTAGTGAGAAGAATAAAACATATAGCACTAACCTTTGTCATTGGTTATTGTAGATCATGCCGCTATCAGATACTCTCTAGACACACAAGCAATTTTAGCTAAAGCTAGCCATGCTTCCCAGATGCCTCTGTGAGCACTCCAACTGCACGTATGGTAATTGTTTGGTGCTGCTGAGGTTTCATGTTTTTTTTATATAGCATTATAAGGGCCAAATAGACAGAAGGATGATTAGCCATGGCACTCTATTCTTTTCCTTGCTCAAGTTGCTGACAATGGTGACAAGAATGGAAGCTTGAAACCTGGACTTCAGCAAGGCAAATGTAACAACATTTTCACTTTTGCCTTTCTTTGATTCATCTTTTTCTGTCAAATAGTTGAAAGGATACACTTTAATACTCTAATGTTTGGGTCTTAGGATGCTATGGCTTCTGCCTACTTGATACCATACATGGTGTTTATTGTTCCATTACATTCATCTTTCCTCTCCACTTATTCAGAATCCCCTTCCTTTTTTATTGTTCCATTTGGAACCACTCCGTTTAAAATTATCTAAAAGCCAAGTGGGTTAAAAACACCACTATATATATATATTTAGCCAGACATTAGGGAAAGGTTCAGCTGGCCCATTTTTACTTAGATTTTTTCTTGTAGGATTAGTCTGATACCATCCATCAGAATGCTTTATAGAACTGGACTGCTAAGGTGACCCATGTTGTTAGTCACTGTTCTTGCTCTTGACTAAGAACTCAACTGGAAAGTTGTGCAGAATGTCTAGCATTGTCTACAGATCATCATCTATTGGTCTTAGAAGATACTTGGTTCCCTGCAGAGTAAATGTGACAATGGGAATCAGTGAGAACCTCTATACATTCAGCCTTCTTTTAAATAAACATTTTATGCTGTCTTCCTGCTAAATATTGTTTATATCACCCTACCTGAAAAGAATGATATCCTCATTCCCAAAACCTTCTATTACAATGTGTGTCTAAGATTAGGTCTTGGTATCTAAGTCATGAATAAGTTGTGCTAATAGTTAAGTGCCTTTGATTGTTTTTTTTTTAAGAAACCTAGTGATAAAGAAGCAAGTCATCATCCTGTCAGTGGTGGCGCATGCCTTTAATCCCAGTGGTTGAGAAGCAACAGGAAATGCATGTCTGAGTTCCAAGACAGCCTGGGCTATATAGAGAAATCCTGCCATAAACAAGCAAACAAATAAGAAGAAGCAAGTTATGTGCCCTGATATATCTAACATGTAATGTTGGCTTGAAAATGAAAACAGAATATCTAGAGTGAATATGCTAATGTAAGAGGTATAAGGGGGAGATGTACAGAGACACTGGCCCCTATGACTCAGGCCCAGTTGCACATTCTTCCGTTTCACTAGGACCTAGTTCTTTTTAAAGCAAAGGTTAGCATAAGGAAATAACTTTATTTCATAATGAAAAAATTATATCATATTTCAAAGGCATAATTATTTAAATCTTATTTTCTTATATAATTATGTGAACTAAAAATTCTATGTTGTATTTTGAGCATGTAGATGTGGAAATTTCTACAAAATTAATGTAGAAAAATTAAATTCATAGTTTGTGCCCACAGAACAAGATTATACCCAAACAAACCCAAGTGATGTAGCTCTAGGATTCTTGCTTTTAAACGTTATGCAACTTCAATTCTAGTTGTCAATGAAATGATAAACTCATAAAATAGTAAAAAGATGAGACTTAAGAATTCTTTGGACAGATTGGGAAAGACATTATCTTAAGACATCTCAGCTAATATCGTTTCTGTTTTCTTTTTTTACAACTATAATATTCCTAACTTTTCAAAACTTGGCTAAACCCCATATCTTACATAAATTAGTTTCATCTCATAAAATTATAGATCTATTTATCTCAAATCTCTAGTAGCATTCTATACCATGTATCTTATTATTTATATATTCAGTTACTTATTCACTTATTGATAAGTAATCAATACATTGCCTGTCTTTTGAGCACCAGTTACTTCCCAGGTACCCTGAATACAAAATGGATTGTGATCTCCAGGTTTCAGTCTAAAGGAATGTATACACACACACACACATATATGTATATATACATATACACATACATATCTGTATTATTTGCTTTATTGTAGAATTGTCTTGCTATGTTTCACCAGTGGATTCTTTTTTGATTGAAATTAATGGTATCTCTTTCCTTATCATTGCACTAGTGTGGTTAGACACATAATAGGGGTCTGAAAATTATCTCATCTTTTAAACATCAATGTTAATTATTTTAGGTGAAAATTTGAAAATACACTAATGAATGAATAATAATACATTTTCTGAAAACAAGGAATTTTTGATTTCAATAGCTTCTTTATCATCTTTTGTACTATATAACTGTTTCTGAGACTGGTCAGTGTGTTTTGATTTGAATTCATACTGAATTTAATCACAGAATCTTGGCTGAGGGTGCTGAAGGTGTGCCACAAATGCCCCACTAATTTCTAGCTCATTTTGGGAAAATGTCACATTTGCTCACCTTTGACTCAGTTCCAAATTGCTCACATATTGTACCTAACAATCAATGCCAACTTGCAATATTTTGTGAGAAGACTAATATGAGATACAACACGTTTATGAAACACAGACAGAGAACTGGCAGTGAGAACAGCTGTTCAATTATCCATTTGAATACAGATCCTCCATATACATCATGTTCAGAGTTGGGAGATTTTAGTAATTAGTCTGTCACATGAAAAACATGGCAAAGAAAGTTAGCTGTACTGCTATTGTAGCAATCAATTCAAAAGTGAGAAAAATCTAATTAACTAACTAGATTGTGTTAAGTAGAGAATAATCTCCCTATTTTTCCCTCCTTATTGGAAGTGATTGAGTCATAGAAACTGTCTCAAGTACTTCTCTTTAAACACTCTGAGTTTGGGAACTTTTCTTGAAGAAATGAAATCACTGATTTTCATATTTAAAACGTATATCCATTGGGAAAATGAGAAACATTTACTCATTGATTTGTATCATTTTGCAGAGGAAACCTTTTATTATTATATACTTTAGCATGAAGAAAATAAATATTTTGATCAAATTAATTAATTAATTATTCTAATGTTAGGTTACATTTTCTTTCTTTTTTTTATGCACTGTATATATTTCTTCTCCTTCCTTAGAGGAGTAATTTGGACACAGGACTTTATGGCATTGGGTCCAAGCAAATGTGGTAACTCTAATGGCAACCCTGCTGCCCTTTATGAAAATGATCACCTAGCTGGTCTGGCTATCAAAGCCTACCCTCTCTGCTTGTGTCTCACAAAGAGCTTGAAAGTCTCTCCCTAGCTAGAGCTTTCAAGATGACATCTTGTGGCCTGTTGGGCAGACAACCCACAGTACCCAGTGTTACTGGAAGCCTGTTTGACACTGCTTCTCTGTGACCCTGGGAGTAAAATGTTCTGTCAGAATTTGTCTTGACCTTTTCTTTGAGGTCCTCTGATGCATAACCCAGGTTGCCTCTCTTCAGAACCCCATACAACCATTTCTCCTTACTAGTAATTCTTACAAATTACCTTTGTGGGTATGGAGACAATGACATAGACCCCAAGGGGTCAGTTGAAAAGGACTAACTATCCCATTTATTCAACAATGGGAAGAACCTTATATACTCTCACCATACCATCCAGGCTGTGTTAAGATCTGGTGATATTGCCTGTCTGTCCCTGATTGGATGGGCAAGGTCAAGAGATCTGACAGCATCTGTTGCTAGGCAGATTCCTAATTGTCAGGAACTATGCGCAATACCTGTTGTTAGACATATTCTGAGCAATCAGTAATGTTGGACAATGTCTGTTGCTAGGCCCTCAGGCAGACTCATGGCTGGTTCATTAAGGAAGTACATTATGTACATACCTAGGCAAATGGTTGAGTCAATTTCCTTGGCCCTATGGGCATGTCCTACTACATGTAAGGTTATCCTTGTAGTTTTTATAGAACAAAGTATTTTCCATAGCATTGGTGTGCTTATAGATTTTTATTTTATAAGAACATGATTTTCGAGGGTTTCATTTTTTGTCAACAAAGAATCCTAGACTTGTATCACAAATTCAG
The DNA here is from genome assembly GCA_004025045.1 of Sigmodon hispidus. Taxonomy (NCBI): domain Eukaryota; kingdom Metazoa; phylum Chordata; class Mammalia; order Rodentia; family Cricetidae; genus Sigmodon; species Sigmodon hispidus. The sequence goes on from PVIH01017486.1 coordinate 29,206, forward strand.
ATTGTATGAAAAAAAGACTCAGAACCAAATATCAGGGAAAGGCTGAAATATCAGAGAGAGGAAATACTACAGTTAATTCTCACCCAGCTATCTTGCAACTTCCTCAGTGTTGCTTCTGGTCACTTTTCCTGGTCGCTTCTGCCTCTGATGGATTCCTATAAGGCCTTAAATACCCTTCTCATCAGCTGTATCCCATCCAGGTTAGGATTAAAGGTGTGAGCTATTCTATTTTTTAACTAGCTCTGAACTCACAGAAACAGAGGAAGTTCTGTCTCTGGAGTTAAGAAATTAAGAGTATAGGTTACCACTCCTTGACTTTCATTGTGCTAGGATTAAATATGTGTTCCATTGAATCCCTGGTATTTGTACTCGTACTCAAGGATCAAGAAATTCCTTGAGGAGACTCCAAATACCTTAGAGTAACTATAACCAAAGAAGTAACAGATCTATTTGACAAAAATTTTAAATCACTGAAGAAAGAAATTGAAGAGGATATCAGAAAATGGAAAACTCTCCCATGTTCCTGGATAGATAGGATCAACATTGTAAAAATGGCAATTCTACCAAAAGCAATCTACAGATTCAATGCACGGCTCATCAAAATCCCAACACAATATTTTTTGGACCTTGAAAGAACAATACTCAATTTCATTGGGAATAATAGGAAAGCCAGGATTGCCAAAACAATTTTACTCAACAAAAGAACCTCAGGAGGTATCACCATCCCTGACTTCAAGTTATACTATAGAGCTACAGTAATAAAAACAGCTTGGTACTGGCATAAAAACAGACTTGTGGATCAATGAAATAGAACTGAAGATCCAGAAATTAACCCAAAAACCTATGAACACCTGATCTTCGACAAAGAGGCCCATTGAATATTTTCCATTGAAAAATATTCAATGGAAATAGATAGTATATTTAACAAATTGTGTTGGCATAGCTGGTTGATAGTGTGTACAAAAATGCAAATAGATCCAAGCCTGTCACCTTGCACAAAACTCAAATCCAAGTGGATCAAAGACCTCAACATAAACCCAGCCACTCTGAACTTGATAGAGAAGAAAGTGGGAAATACACTTCTGTGAATTGGCACAGGCGACCACTTCCTAAATATAACACCAGTGGCACAAACACTAAGATCAACAATCAATAAGTGGCATCTCCTGAAACTGAGAAGCTTCTGTAAAGCCAAGGACACTGTCTATAGGACAAAACGACAGCCTACAGAATGGGAAAAGATTTTCACCAACACTACAAGTGATAGAGGACTGATCTCTAAAATATATAGAGAACTCAAGAATCTAGAGCCCAAAACCTTGAATAAACCAATCAAAAAATGGGGTTCAGATCTAAAAAGGGAATTCTCAGCAGAGGAACTATGAATGGCTGAAAGGCACCTGAAAAAGTGCTCATCATCTTTAGCCATCAGAGAAATGCAAATCAAAACACCTTTGAGATACCACCTGACACCTGTCAGATTGGCTAAGATAAAAGACACAGATGACAGCCTATGCTGAAGAGGTTGCAGAGCAAGGGGAACACTCCTCCATTGTTGGTGGGAGTGTAAGCTTGTTCAGCCACTCTGGAATGTAGTATGGCAGTTTCTCAGAAAACTAGGAATCAATCTCTCCAAGCATCCAGCAATACCACTTCTGGGTGTATACCCTAAAGATGCACAGTCACACTCCAAAGGCATTAGCTTAACTATGTTCACAGCAGCGTTATTTGTAATAGCAAGAACCTGGAAACAACCTAGATCCCCTTCAACTGAAGAATAAATTAACAAACTGTGGTACATCTACACAATGGAGAACGATTCAGCACTAAGAAAAAATGATATCCTAAAATTTGCAGGCAAATGGATGGATTTAGAGAATATCCTCCTGAGCAAGGTATCTCAAACCCAGAAAGATGAGCAGGGGATGTACCCATTCATTAGTGGTCTCTAAACAAACAAACAAGAAAAAAGCCAAGCATGCCCAAGCTGCAAACCACAACCACTGAACAGCTTGGGATCTGAAACACCTTGGACTGACTCCTTGGATCCCAATCCAGCTATAGGAACACCTGACTCAGTCTTGAGGTTGTCGGGAGAAAACTGGATCTACCAGGAGTGGAGGCTGAACTGAGCAATATTGGAACATTGGAACATTGGGACCTTGAGACCTCCTGCCCATACTGGGGAGATGGGGAGATGTGGAGAAGAGAGAGTGACCTGAGGGGGTGCGAGGGGAAAGAGACCTTGAATAAGGATATACACGCATAGAAAATGTGACTTTATTCATAATAAATAAAAAAAATTAAAGGCATTAAAAAAAAAGAAAATATAAGGGAACAGGATGGTCGAATTGGAACAGAAACAGAGTAGGAGAGCAGTGTAAGGGATATCTTGACAGAGGTAAGCATCATGGGGTTAGGGAGAAACCTAGTACAAGGGAAGTACTCAAGCATCCTCAGGATAACTGCAGCCTAAACTACTAACAGTAGCAGAGAGGGTGCGTGCCAGAGCTGGCCTACTCCTGTAACCAGACTGGTAAATACCCTAATTGTCATCATAGAGCCTTTAAGATTTTATCTAGTAACTGATGAAAGCAGATGAAAAGATCCACAGGCAAGTACCAGGTTGAGATCTGGAAAACCAGGCAAAGAGAGGGAAGAGGGATTATATGAGCAAAGAATTTTAATTTTAAAGATATTTTTTCTATAACTCTCTATACATTTTATGTTTTCTCTCTCAAGCCTATGTACATTTTAAACACACTTTAACCTCTTCAGAGGTTTTGTTCATCTGGATCTGTCTTTACTGAACATCTATAATTTTTTCATATCTACATGAGCAAAAATTTAAACCTGCCATGCAGCATAGCTTATGCTGGCTGGTAGAACAAATGCTGGTGACTTGGGTCCACAGGCCATGGCTGGGAAACATGTCTCTGTACTTGGCCAGCATCAGAGACACAAATGAGACTACAAAGCTCTGTATGGTTCCATTTTTATGTGTTTAAAAGAGTTTTTAAAGCTTTCTCAGGCCTTATGTTGATGTAGGTGGTCTACACTGGATACTGCTTATTGGTGAACTTTTCTGGGTAGATTCCAAATACCACAAGGAGAGTTATTTTAATTGTAGATGTTTGAGCAATAGCTTAGGTTTGTTGCTAACTAGCTCTTACTATTTAAACTGACCCATATTTCTGATATATGCTCTACTAGCTGTAAATAACTTTTTCCAGCATGGCAAGTTCTTCTCCTGCTTTTTATAATTCTCCTGATGACTCTACCCTCCTTTCTCCCTGCACTCTCTTTTTGTCAGCCAGTTCCAGCTAACCTCTACCTGCCTATCTATTGACTATTTAGTCTTTTATTAAACTAATGAGAACAGATTTTCACATTGAGCAAAAAAGACTGTTTTACATCACCTGGGTCTTTTCCACATTTGAACTTCTTTGTATGTCAATCTGTTTTGCTTCTTTTGTTAAATGTTCTTTTAGTTGAAAGATAAAGTTATTTTCTTACGTTAAAAAAAAAAGAAATTCTTTGAGCTGTCTGCCTAGGATTTGACTATGTGCTGTCTATGATATTTCAGGTTTTATTAAATATATAGCAAATCACCACAAATCTCCTTTTGTGTCAAAAATAAAAAAGAAAGTTATAACTAACATTGGAAAGACCATATGCAATAGGTATAATAATTATATACACTAGTATATAAAAGTAATTACATGAGGAATATCCAATTCATTAACAATTGACAAATTCAAAGAAAATATTCCATTATTTATCACATTTTGGTAAGTTCAAAGGATTGTACCTAATCTACTCTGTATCTAACTTGCATTATTAACTGAAAACTATATTTTGATGTCTCTTAAACTTATACACTTTAACTTCTAAGTGAGTTTCTTTTCTAAAACTGTCACTAAAAACTATAACTCATCTTCAAATTCCTCAGAGACACAAGGAGGAAATAATTATAAGTAAATAGCAACTTCCAAAAATGTAAGAAATAAAACTGCTGGCTGCCTGGACAGTCACCCGAAGTTCTTCTGTGTTATTAAAGCATCCATCTTCAGCTTACAGGCCTAGCATATCTGACAGACTTTTCTAGGCAGCAGGATATTTCCAAAGTCCTTTCTACCTTGACTTACCTAGGTTTGCTTATTCTTTTGTGTGTTTCTCCTGCTTGTCCATTTTGACTATTATATTGTCAGCAGTCAAGGCAAGAGTACTTTCTTGCCCAGTGACTAACTTTTGTCACAAAGAAAGTCAAATCATATGGAGGAGTTTTCTTGATGCCCATAAGCTTCTCTGAAGTGGATTAGTGCTGCCAGGAACAGATGTCCCATTGTCAAAATAATAATAAAAACCTATGTTTTTAAAATATCTTAAATGGCATATTCTATGGATCTCTGAATTTGAAGAAGAGCTGTTCATCTAAAATATATCTGATCTTGAAGACATATCTAATATAACTCTAAGTTTGATTGTAATGTTGAACTGCTAACTTGCATTTCTTTATATCCTAATTATTTGGTAATAATAACATTCCTGGACTAGCAATTTGTATTACATTGTTAGATGAACTGTATAAATATAGTACCTTGAACATACATAGAGATATCTGTACAGTAACAAAATTAATCTCAACTTTGTATCATTATACACAATATACAAAAATTAAATTCAATGTAAAATATTTAAAGCTAGTAATTTCTTTTTATATAAAAATAGATTCAATAATCTACCCATATATACTATTCTATCTGTATCCCTTTTTTCATTATTTTTTAAAAACAGGAACCCTAAGTCTTATTTCTGTAGTTTAGCTTTTTTCTAATTATAACCAATGACATTTTTTAAGCAATTACCCTAAACAATGACAATCATCCATATCCCATTGAAAGACTAAAACTACCCACCCTACCTCTTGAGAATGTGGGTACAATGTACTTGCATTTACTTCCTGCTGTCTGGGGGCAATGGCATCTTTAAGGGATCCTAAAAAGAAAAGTTTTTTTAATTGTCAAGTCCTGAAATGTGTAGCTGTATCATTTGTTATCCAGTCTCTGCATAACAGGAAAGTACATAGCATGTCACAAGTCCTGGCTAGAGTAGTGTGTGAAGCTGCTTCTTCTCAGCTATCCACCTCAAAATTGTCTTGAACAGTTTGTAGTCCAAATCTGATCTTTGGTTAGTGTTCATCAGCCTTGTGGCTTTGTCATAGTCCATTGAAATCATCATTGTGGGGCCCCATCTTTCTTTTGAATACTTCCAGTTAGCAATTAGGCATTGTTATGGATTACTGCAGAAAACTGATAAGAAACTAAAATCCAACACAATATACAGGAAGCTAACTACATACATTTTTATTCAGAATAGTATTAGTAACAATAGGACTTTTCCTTCTTTTTAGTTATTCTTCTGTCCCATATCAGGTGGCTTTTCTGATATGATACAGAGATTTTGCATCTTCTTTTTAACAAGTATGATTGGGTTTAGAGAAGGATAGAGCCACACTCCAACTCCAAAGCCAGCTTTAATTTATAATTAAACTGGGACTTCAACTTATTTTATAAGTAAAGATAGAGGTTAAGAAGAAAGATTTTGCCATGTAGAGTATATTAGTACCAATAGGGTTACCAATATTCTTTACTTCTGAATTTTTCTGGATAGCTTCCCTTCTGTTGCAGATGTCTAGATGCCCAAGGTCTTTAACTTCTTGAAGATCGGTATTTCTGGTTTTCTGAAAAGACAAAAACAGAAACCTGCTTCAATCCTTTGTTTTTTCTTACAACTTAAAGAATGGTAGTATGGGCAGATGAGCCATCAATTTTTATTTTTATAAAGTTTCTCCTGTTCAAATAGAATATTTATTAATTTTGATGGTGCCCATAACTTTTCTTCACCTCTGGAAACAAAAGCAAAACCTCTTCCCCAATGTAGCACATAGCCTGGCTTCCATTCTGAGGTCAGTACATCTTTGAAATAGACAGGCTGATTTAGCTCATCAGTTTTTTTCTATATTCCAATGCCTTTCAGCAGCTATTGTTCCTTTCTCATTAGCATTGAGAAAATTCAAAGTTAATAAAGCACTATGTAGTCTATTTCTACAGGTCTTTGTTACTCCTTTATATTTATTTAGCATATCCTTTAGAGTTTGATTTGATCTCTCTATGAGTGCTTATCCTAGGTATTCCTGTAATATGCTTTTTATTATAATAAGCAAAAAATTGTTTCATTTTACTAGAGACATATGCTGGAGCATTGTCTGTCTTAATCTCTACATGTATTCCCATGATGGGCATAACTTCTAGCAAATGTGTGATTACAGAATCAGCCTTTTCTGAACTCAAAGCAGTTGCCTATTGAAATCCTGAAAATGTATCTATTATATGATGTACATATCTTAATTTTCCAAATTCTGTAAAATAAAATACATCTATCTGCCAGATTTGATTTCTATGTATACCTTTAGGGTTACTCCCTGCTGATAATGGAGTTTGGTTATAGAAGGGACAGGTGGGACATCTTTTACCATTTTGTTTGGCTTGTTGCCAAGTGATGGAGAAATTTTTTTTAATTCTTTGCTATTGGTGTGATATTTTTATGAAACTCTGAAGCCTCTAGCAACATTTCCTATTAATAATTTATCAATCTCATTATTACCTTGTGCTAAATGACCTGACAGACCTGTGTGGGATTGAATATGTGTTATATAGAAGGGATAATCCCTAGTCCTGATTATTTCTTATAACTGAATAAATAATAAACTTAATTCTGACTCATCATTAATAAAATAAGCAGCTTCAATGTGTAAAACAACTCTTTCTACATACTGAGTCAGTGACTATGTGAGAGCTTTGGTAAAATTCATTAATACCATCACGATAGCATGTAATTCTGATTTTTGAACAGAATTATAAGGGCTTTGAGCCACTTTACTTATATTTTCTGATTTGTAACCTGCTTTTCCTAATTTATTTGCATCAGTATAACATGTGGGGGCTCCAGAAATTGGTTTATTTTGTACAAAAGGAGGAAGAATAGAATTAGTTTTTTTTAAAAAAATTCAATTCTTTTGCTTTGAGGATATTTGTTGTTAATATCTCCCCCACAATAACTGCAGGCTCTTTGCCAAGGTTCACTTTCTACCCATAATTGGTCAATATCTTCATTAGTTAAAGGTACAACAATTTCTGCTGGATTCATTTCTGTTAATTGACAGTCTTAATTTCCTTTAAAGGTCAATTCAGAAATCTTTTCCACATATGCCCTTAATATTTTACTCAGTTTACATGATAGAAATATGCATTCCAATATAACATTTTCCCTTTACATTAAAATTCCTATGGGGAATGCTTAAAGGGCAAGATAACTAGGATGCAGTTAAGGTCTGGATTGACACAATTGATATGTGCATTCCGTAATGTCTTTTCTACCAAAGCAAATTCTGTTTCAGTTTCAGGTGACAATTCTTTTGAACTATTTAATTCCCTGTCACCATTTAACATTTTGAACAAATTATCCAGTTCATCATTTTTTTATTCCAATAGAGGGTCATAAATTGGCAATGTCTTCTAGTAATCTTTGGAAGTCATTTAATGTCTTCAATCTGATTACCTCTCTTGATTTGTAACTTTTGGGGCCTAATTTTTTTGTTGGCCTATTAAGTAACCTAAATAATTAATGGAATATCCCCTTTTTATTTTTTCAGGGGCTATTAGTAATTCCCAAGCAGACAAAACTTTTTTTTTTTTTTTACTTCCTAAACATTTTTTTCTAAGGTATGAGTACTTGAATCAGCCAATAGATTATTGTGCATAAAATGGTAAAATATGGATTTTGAGAATTTGTTATGAATTTGTTCTATTGGCTTTTCGAAAAAATACTGGCATAGAATAGGGCTATTTAGCATTCCTTGAGGGAGGAACCTCCACTGATACCTTTTTACAGGCTGAGAATTATTATAAGTGGGTGCTGTGAAGGCAAATTTTTCTTTATCTTGATCTTTTAAAGGTATTGTAAAAAACCAGTCTTTTAAATAGATAACTGTAATAGGCCATTGTTTTGGTGAGAGAGAAGGCAAAGAAATTCCAGACTGTAGAGAGCCCACTGACTAGAGAGAGCTAGAGAGGGCTAGAGAGCCCTCTATTGGCTTAAACAAATTCCCCCCTTTAAGAAAAAATGTTGTACTCACCAATCTAGTTGTCAGTGATGATTCAAATGATGGTGAAGTGGAGCAGCAGAAAGGAGGGGTCCAGAAAGAGAAAGAACCCATAACCCACCAGGAGAAAGAGGCCATTGTCTAAAAAACTTAGCCAGGTAAAAGTGAAATGGAAACATTCGTGGTCAGGTCAGCCTAAAGCTAGAGCTAACTCAGAACAGTTTAACCAGACTGTAATTACTCCTCTGGTCACATGTTGTTCTGGTTGGTAAGTGGGTTTTTGGGAATCCCTGCCCCACATTGGGCACCAAGTGCATCACAAATTCAGATTGTATGAAAAGAGATTCAGAGCCAAATATCAGGGAAAGGCTCAAATATCAGAGAGAGGAGATACCACAGTCAGTTCTTACCCAGCTATCTTGCAACTTCCTCAGCCTCACTCTTGGTCACTTCTGATCACTTCTGCCTCTGATGGATTCCGACAAGGCCTTAAATACCCTTCTCATCAGCTGTATCTCATCCAGGTTAGGATTAAAGGTGTGAGCTACTCTATTTTGTAGCTAACCTTGAACTCACAGAAACAGAGGAAGTTCTGTCTCTGGACTAAGGGCATAGGTCACCACTCCCAGGCTTTCCTTGTGCTAGGATTAAATACAGGCGCCATTGAATCCCAGGTATTTGTCCTTGTACTCAAGGATCAAGAAATTCCTTGAGCTTCCTGCCTAGGATTTGACTGTGTGCTGTCTCTGATATTTCAGGTTTTATTAAATATGCAACAAATCACCACATAGACTCACATAGAAGAGAAAATAAAGGTATTTTCATCAACAAAACTCCTTCTTAGAAGCTCTCTAGAAAATTCTATATTCCATACCTACAACCTCATAGGCCACATTTCTTTTGTCCAAAGCAAATGAATAAAAGCAAATAAAGAAAAAAATAAGAGGGCTTTCTTGTTTTTAGAAATTATAGCTGAAAGCCTCTAAGATGTCCCACTGAGCCCTCTTCTCACACTCATATGATCCTAATTGAGTGGATCATGGGAACTTACCTATAGGGTCTCAAAAGTGGGATAGCTATGATGTCAACTATGTGATTAGGTTTTAAAAGATAGCAACTGGAATTTATATTAAAATGACTTTTTAATCAATATACCATCAAATAAATAGTTTCTTTTAATTGTAAATTATAAATTTCTACATCAAAAGTTCTTGTACCATTCCTAGCAGAATGAATAAGGAGGATTCTGGGGGTTAAGATGATGGATCAGTGGCTAAAGTTGAGATCATTAGGACACATGTACATCCTAGGTACAGTTTTACAGATGTCTCAAATTGTTTTTCTCCTATGGGAATGTGGAGAGGTAGAGAGAGTTATAAGTGATGAGCAGTCTTGCCTCAAAGACAGTGGAAGGCACAGGTTGATAGCTGAGATTGTCCAGTGACATCCACATACTGTGTCATAGTCTTGAGGAAAAGAATAGTCTCAGTCAAACTCCAAAGAGTTTATTAATGTTTTTGGACATATACAATTTCAACAAAATCATTGCTTACAATATCTTACTCCATGTATTAAGGCAGATTTAAAAATAAATGGGAAAACATCCCCTAGATATAGACCAGTTTAGTAAAAGAAGAGAAGGTCCACTCTATTTTCTCTGCAGCAGAGTGATGGAAGACTCAGTGAGATATCTTTTAGGATACATATCGGTAAGGACTTGTGTTTGTCCTTATTAGGATATGTCTTATTCTCTTTTCTATTCCTACAGCAATATTCTTAACTCAGAGTTATATATTAAAGAGCAGAAATTTACTTAGTTGATGGTGCTTAGATCATGATGCCAGCCATCTAGTAAGGGCCTCAAAGTTCATCATGACATGCTGTGAGACATTATGTGTTGAGATGGATCAAATCTGGTAGCTCAGCTTTCCCTTTTCTTAAGGGCAATAATACCATTACGGGAGCTCATCATCATGGCTTTATCTAATACCAATAACTTCCTAAGAAATTCACCTCTAAAGGCAATTTTATGTGAAAATGTAAGGATGATGTTTTCAATTCAAAAACTTTTGTGGGACAAATCCAAACCATAGTTGAGTGTGTTTTGATGCTCTGACAGGGAATTGCAGGATACATCAATTACTACATACAATGCTGAGCAAATGTGACTCTTGTCTTTCTTATTTGAAAGAAGTTATACAATGCCAAACACTCTCTATACAATAGTAAACAGATACATCCTCTTGAGATTGGCTGGGATGATGGCTTTTTATTGTGTGAACTTGTCTGAGCCAAAAAATGCCCAGGCAGCCAGTAAAATATTCCTGAATGTCTCTTTGACAGTGCTTTTTGATAAGACTAGCATATGAATCAATAGACGGTCTACTATGTAGAGTGAGCATCAGCTAATCCAGAGAGGAATTAAATGGATCACAAAATGGCAAATTCACTGCTCTTGAACTGGGATGAATATCTTTTTCAGTCTTTAATATCAGGGCTGTTGGATTTCAAACCTTTGAGGTGTAAGATTTATACAAATATCACCCTACTATCCAACTCCTCGTGTCCACAAGGCATATTGAGAGAACTCTCAACCTCCATAATTATATGAGTCAAATTACATAATAAATTACTTTCTCATGTCTTATATATTCTATGAGTCCTGCTTCTCCCAACGACCTTAATTTGGCAAATGTTGGAGAAAGTGACTAAAGAGTTCATTGTCATAATTCTGGAATTTAAGATATGAAATAGGCTATAAATATGTTTCAGAAATGTGCGTGTGTGTGTGTGTGTGTGTGTGTGTGTATGTGTGTGTTGTGTGTATGTGTAGAAGTAAGAAGTAGCATGTGTGTGGAAGTAAGAAGACAACCTGAGATGTGGTTCCTTGTTTTTCACCCTGTTGGAGATCAGGGTTTCTCTTTTGTTGTTTGCAGCACTTTGTCCTTGATCTTCTGGGATTTGGTAGACTTCTTATCCTATCTCATCAGAATAGCACTGGGATTGCAGAGTCATCCTACTGCTTCTGACTTTTATGTGTGTTGTTCTAAGGATCCAAGCTCACACCTTCATGAATGTACAGCAAGCACATAACCCAAGGATCCATCTCAGTCCTTGGAAACTTTCAATTTCTTCTTAAATCTAGACTAAGTGCTAGAAATATGTATTAACAAAAGTACTGGTAAATTCTAGGATCATTTACTGTATAAGCTATAAAATGCCTCATCCTTTTCCTTCCCCTTCCTGTGTCCCATGCCCTTTACTTCTGGGGGATCCCTATGCTTTGCATAGTCTCTAAAGATCAGATAAACATACAAAGATGCTGGAAGTTTCTATGATTAAATTCCTGTGTACTGGTCCATTGTCTTCTCATGTGCTTTCACCCCCTTCCTAAATGATGTTGGGAAAGTTCTTGAGAAAAAGATGGCCTTCTCTATTTTCCCATTCTTACATTAGACTTTTACATTCTGCCTCTGGCAGGGATTCAGCATCAGATGGGGTCATCAGCTGGTCTTCACAATAATTTTCTCTCTCTTTTCCTCCCACCTTTGTCTTTTAGGTTTTAAAACAGTAGATCTTCCTCTTATCTATGAAGCATCAGCAGCTTCAGGGTTTTTCTGTGTTTTCCTTCTCAACCTAGTCTTTTATTCTGAAAATAAATTATCTTTTTCACCCATTTTGCCTTTTGAGTGAGATTTTATGCCATTGAGATGAGCTAAGATAGACTAGCCTGTCATTGATTTCTACATAAATTCTGCATAGCCAAGCTGTTAAAAAAATACAGCCTGCTGAGTTCCCCCTTTCTTTCTTTCTTTCTTTTTTTTTTCTATTTCAGTTGTATTTGTTAACTTCCCAGTTTAACTCACATTCTTGTCTGACATATATCCATATAAACTTGAGGTCATTTTTCTGAAAATGCACTAAAATTACTTATGCTTGCCTGTAACTTTTTAAAATGCTGATGAAAGAATACTTCAAACACACCACTATTTAAGCACACCTTTTTTTTTTTTCTTTAAAGAGGTAAAGTGGCTCAAACAGAAGTAAAAAAGCTAATTTTATCAATCGGTTGTTCCCATCTTCACTGTAAAGCCCAGACTGACCTGCTGGAATTGCAGGCCTATATTATTACACCCAGCTTCTCCTCTCTTTCAAATACTTAAATGCCCTCAGTGTGCTGAATTTAAACTCTTCCAATGTTACATGGAAGGCTGATATGGATGGAACTATTGTCACAAGAGTCTAGAATAGAGAGGTATAAGGCAAGCAAATAAAACCACAGGGTGCTGGCTATGTA